>JAFBJQ010004855.1:0-21827 GCA_016785345.1 Trinectes maculatus
CTGGACTCTCATCTGGATACATTATCATCTATATTCATCCGAATGACTAAAGTCACAGAGAGACTATAGGTCCACAGGCCTTTTATTTTGAAGGGAGACACAGGATGACTCCACAGGCATTTAACTATATCTCAGCTCACTTATAGCAAAGGTGTTGCAAAAAAACTCAAACCATCATGTCTGCAGAATGTTTTTTTTCTGGTCAGCGTTGTTTGTCTTGAATTAATAGGCTTTACAGCCTTTAAGCTTTCTAAGTGGCCTTTGATGTGAAACGTAATGAGACCATGCATCACCTCGGTGGAAAATACTGGGACCACTGGGACTTCGCCTGTGTGTGTGTGTGTGTGTGTGTGTGTGTGTGTGCGTGTGTGTGCGTGTGTGTGTGTGTGTGTGTGTGTTGGGCTCAGCGACGAGGCCTCGGTGTTTGACTTAGATGGACAGATGTGATAAGTTTAATCTGAGATCGGTTGAAAATGTCTCATCTGTCAAACTGTGTCTTCTTGTATTTGCAGCCATCCAACGGTGATTTTCATCTTAAATCTGATTAATTAATTCTCATTAATCGGACTAATTATATGATCATATTTCGGCGGTGTATTAATAATAATAATAATAATAATAATAATAATAATAATAATAATAATAATGTTGTAATTATTGTAGTTGTTATTATTAGTAGTGGTACTATTATATTGTTGCTGTTATTGGGATCTATCATATTTATTTTTATAATATTATATTTTAATTTTTCATATCTGAATCAAACAAATCGCATGTCAGACGAGTCCGGGTCCCAGGACGATTCGCATCAGTCAGCCATAATGCCTATAAAGCTCTGAGAACTGCGCTGCAGGCCAAACCCGGGTCAATTTATTAAACATAAAGGGGAACACAACACGGAAACAGGGATCAGGCTCCTCTTACACCACTCCTCATCTCTCCCGATAAACCATCTTCATAATTACACTAATAATTCATCTCCAACCACCGCGGCTTAGATGAAACACAACCCGTCAGGCCTGTAGGGCCGCGCGGCGGACACACACTGACAAACTGAGCTGGAGCAAAGAGCCACGGTACACACACGGCACATTCGTCAGCTGATGACGGAGAATTACATTCGATTCTATCCATCCATCCATTTTATACACTCAAGAAATTTCAGGTGTAAAAAAAAAAAACAATCACTGCTGGGACCGAGGAGGTGGATATTGACATTTTAAAAATTCTATATATAAAATAAAAAATAACAAATAAAGTTGTATAACATACAGCTGTGTCACCACCAGTAATAATAATAATTATAATAATAATAATAATAATAATAATAATAATAATAATAATAATAGTTAGCATAATCATAGTAGTAATAGTAGTTCACTTCCTTTTCTTGGAATTTTTGGCAACAGCCAATTTTAGTTTCTCTCCCTCCCTCCCTCTCTCTCTCTCTCTCTCTCTCTCTCTCTCTCTCTGTGTGTGTGTGTGTGGTAATGTGATGTGATACCAGGCGCGGGTGTACACTGACAATCGTATCTCTAATGAAGAGGTCCCATGGTGAGGCGATAGAAATCTCCCAGCTGCTCAGAGTCTTTGGCCTGGTTGTCAGTGACGCACGTCTCCGTCCACCTGACAACCGCCCCGACACAATCTAATCACCGTCATCCTCTCATCGCTCTCCCCTCAGTGGTTCCCTCACACCACTGCTCCTCTCACTCTCTCCTCCCTGCTCCTCCTCACAACCAGCACGCGCAAATAATGAAGCTCCTCTGAAGCGCGTCACACCGCGGTGCCTTCAACGCGGTTAAGCGGTTGAGTGTCTCACCTGTGCGGGTCGATGCCGTGCTCCCTCTCTCCCCCTCTCTCCTCCGGCAGACCCCGCTCCTTCCCTTCCCCGCTCCTCTGCAGCACACACACACACACACACACACACACGCACACACCGGCTCCGCATGGCACCCCGTCACACCTTCAGCGTGGTTTCCATTCTGTGCGCTCCTGCGCGCACTGCCTCAACCCTCATCCAGATATTCATCATCATCATCATCATCATCATCATCATCATCATCATCATCATCATCATCATCATCATCATGTCTCTGTGGCCACACGCATCGGACAATCTCCTCAAGGCAACATTTCAATCAACTGGAATCTAATGGTCAGGACAGTTTGACAGAAAACTGTGTAAAACACACACACAGATACATTTGGGGATTTTATATCCAACGAGCTTCCTGGCAACAAAATAAATGTCTAATATTCATATCTAGTGACGTGCGTTTTGTTTTCCCCAATAACTTTTCCAATAACGTGAAAACTCACTGCACAAGGTTTGTTACAACTTTGACACATTTAATTAAACGAGCATTTAAAAAAAACAAAAAAACAAATCTGTGTTAAAGAGTGAACGCGAGAAAACATTAAACACGGCACTGTTTCTCAGATTATGTATAATTTAATTATTATTTAATTTTATGGTTTATTGATGATTGATGGCAATAAGCAATAAGCAGGACCGGCTGTCTGGCGGACATGACGTCACCTGTCAGGTGACATTCACTACACTTGGCGCATTGATGGACGTGACTGACTTGAAGGTTTCGGGTGTTGAGGGGAACTTGATTGATACGCGCGCGCTGCCGTAGGCTCGAGGACTTCGAGGATCCGTGCGCTCTGGCGCCATCCTTCCCCCGGCTGCGGGATCAGCACGCCCACCCCCCCTCCCTCTCCGCCCCCCAGCTGTGCGCTCTTTGGCTGCCCGAGGTGTCCGTCAACGTGCGAGGCAAGAAAAAAAAACAAGTGTGTTCGAAGAGGAAAAATCTAAGCCATATTTCTATTGGAGGGCGGGGCGCGCGTGAAGGAACAATCGCGTGGACTTTGCCAGGGAGCCACCTCAAAGCATATCGGGTTACTCTGAGTGACAGCGTAACCATGGCAAATAATTTGACTGGGGCTATTGTCTTATCCTCGCCATCCCCGGGTCAAATAACCGACCAATCAGAGTCCACATCATCGCCCGTCTTGCCAGCTTAGAATAATATTATTAAAACGAGCCAGCGAGCCCGGTCTGCGGGAGTAGGTGATGTTGAAGCGGCGCAGGAAGGTGGAAGGAGGACGGTGGAAGCAGCAGCAACTTTCTCTCTCTCTCTCTCTCCCTCTCTCTCTCTCTGTCCCACCACTTCCACGAGGAGTTGCTGAGGAGTTGTACCCGGGTTTCAGCGCGGTTGAATGGGCTTGACCTTACTGCTCGGCGCGCAGCTGGACCTTCCCAACGCCCGCTCAGCCAGAGGCTCCAGGCGGCTATTTTTGGGGACCTCCCGCCGCTTATGGCCTGGATGTGAGACTGTGGAGGGGGGAGACGTGGAAGCGAGGCACGATATCATCTGTTTGGCTTGACGCTGTCGCCATGTCCATGCTCCCGACGTTTGGCTTCACGCAGGAGCAAGTGGCGTGCGTCTGCGAGGTCCTCCAGCAAGGGGGGAACATCGAGCGGCTGGGGCGCTTCCTCTGGTCCCTGCCGGCCTGCGAGCACCTCCACAAGAACGAGAGCGTCCTCAAGGCGAAGGCCGTGGTCGCCTTCCACCGGGGGAACTTCCGAGAGCTCTACAAGATCCTGGAGAGCCACCAGTTCTCCCCGCACAACCACCCGAAGCTGCAGCAGCTGTGGCTGAAGGCGCACTACATCGAGGCGGAGAAGCTGCGCGGCCGCCCGCTCGGCGCAGTGGGGAAGTACCGCGTCAGGAGAAAGTTTCCGCTGCCGCGCTCGATCTGGGACGGAGAAGAAACCAGCTACTGCTTCAAGGAGAAGAGCAGGAGCGTCCTGCGGGAGTGGTACACCCACAACCCGTACCCGTCCCCGCGGGAGAAGCGGGAGCTGGCCGAGGCCACGGGGCTCACCACCACGCAGGTCAGCAACTGGTTCAAGAACCGCCGGCAGAGAGACCGAGCAGCGGAGGCGAAGGAGAGGTAAAGAGCTGGTTTATGACATTTCTCTCTTTTCCAACTCGCTCCTTTTATTCTTCTTCTTTTATTATTAGCACGTCAAGAAAAAAATAATCAGAAGTTTTACTGAGGATAAAAAAAACACACAAACAAATAACCAAAGTTAGAGCTGTGCGCCTGTGCAATACTTTATTACACCTTCACTAAAAATATAAATACCTCTACATACATGTATATCTGATAAATATGTTTGTAGCAATTTATATTTTCAATAGGTGCATTTTTTTTTCAACATAAAAGTTTAGTAAACTCTCAAACTGTTCTGCAGGCCCCTGCGTAATAGTTAAAAAAAGAAATTAAAGGGTCGTCGCCAGGTAAATTATAAGGCTATAAAAACTCCACTTTTATGTTTTGGTAATCACTCTTATTATAACAGGAAATTTGGCTTTCACGTTGACATCAGTTTTTTTTTTTAAACACTTTTAACCTCCCTATTAGTGGAGTGAGCACAGAGCAAAGTAGGAAAACATCACACACACACACACACACACACACACACACACATCAACCCAGATGACATTTCATGGAGTGGTTTGCACATTTCAAAGTTTGGAGATGACACAGAGAGGTTTCTGGGAGACGTGCTCCAGTCAGGTGTTCTCCTGCTCGGTGTCTTCTTTCACCCTCTGGCCACTAATTCGGGCTGAAAGCTCCACGTAAATCATGTCTCCTCACTGCGTATTCACACACACACACACACACACACACCGTGCACTGTGCAGGCGTTCAACAACAATTAGGCCTGTCATTTATATATATATATATATATGAACACACAGAGAGGTCGCTTGGGTGTGATTAATAAATACACACACACACACAGTGATTTTAAGGGTTAACAGGCAGTTGAATAGATTTTGTATTGATTGATTTTGATTGATTTGGGTTTGTGGTGGCCACAGTTGACCCTGCAGCCTCTGACTGGCTGTAACTCGGCAGCTCCAGTCAGCTGAGCCGTGGTCTCTAACCCACTGTCTGCACACCGGTACATGAAGGGTGTAAATGTTTCCATGATTAATGCCTTTATATATATATATATATATATATATATCAATCACTGGACAGTACCGCACACTGAGTGTGTGTGTGTGTGTGTGTGTTTGGTTCAACTTTGTAAACCAGTCTCAACCAAACTTTTTATTTACATTTACTTTGCGTATATGGTATAGTGTAGTTTTTTTTTATTCTGTTTCACTCTTTGCACTTGTGTGTGTGTTTCTGTGTGTCTGTCTGTGTGCGTGTGTGTGTGTGTGTGTGTGTTTCAGACGTATATGTGATATTTTGTTGTTGTTGTTCGCAGAGAAAACAACGAGAACTCCAACAGCAACAGTCACAACCCATTGACTTCTTCCCTGAATGGAAATAAGACTCTATTGGGCAGCTCGGATGACGATAAAACGCCCTCGGGGACGCCGGATCACACGTCTCCGAGCCCGGCCCTGCTCCTCGGCCCCAACAACGGTTTACCGTCCTTGCACGGCCTCGCGCCGCCGCCGGGACCCAGCGCCATCCCGGTCCCGAGCGGCGCAGACTCGGTGCACCATCACCACTCGTTGCACCACGACACCATACTGAACCCTATGTCTTCTAATCTCGTGGACCTTGGCTCTTAAACCCGGCGCGTGACTATCACCCAGACCATCTTTTATTTATTTTCTTTTTTTTCTTGGACAATAGATTGAGTCTACGAGGTGACGTGAGACGAGCTTCGGCCCCACGCGGAAAGTGACGAGAAGCTCCGAGTCGTATAGTCTCAGTCTGACCCCCCCACACCCCTCCCCCCAACTTGTTTTCCCCCCCAGAAACAAGTGTCAAGGCACTTAAATAATAACACTAATCTGCGACACATTGTGATGTGACGTGATGGGACGGGCCTGTAGGACAATGAGGCAGAGGTCGCCAGGTGAATGACGGCTTCAGACGGCTCGGGTTCGCAGTGCTGGTGCAGACAGGTCGTTTTAGGTATAAAACAAGAAAAAAGAAACATTTAAAAAGTATTTTACCGGAATGTAATAATAAGGAAACATGTTATACTGTTACTGAAAACAATAACAATAAAATGTCTTAATTCTTGTTATTATTACCGTTGTTATTTTAGGGGGTTAGATCTATAGGCACAGAGTTACCCCATCGCTTTATTTTGTTTACATAGGGATTTTCCAACAGAGCCATAAACAATTAACTCTTTTTTTTTTACCGGGTGGGGGGTGGGGGGTGATGGGGTATGATATCTCCAGTGTCTTACAAGAGCCGTGATAAGATGCAATATCTTAATCTCTTGATATATTATTATTATTATTATTATTATTATTATATTATTATTATTATTTGCATTTGCATTTGGAAAGAGACTGCATGTAAACTTTGCGATAAATGATGACAACATAAAACGACTCACCTATAGTTTCATATACCCTTTACAATAAAAGACAAAAGTCAACTCCATGGACTAAAAACCGAGGATTTCTTTCATTCTGAATGATTCCTGGTCTGTTACGTCACATATATATATATTTAAATCACATGCTGCAAAAAAACATATTTCTATAAACAAAGCAAATATTAGCACTTTTTAACTTATTAACTTTTTTTTATTTAAAAAAACAGCCACATATAACAGGATGATGTTTGTTTACTGGATGATTCGTGTGTATCTTTAAAATGTTTCTTTGTATTTTTCATAGAATGTTTTTCATAGGTTATAGCAGAAATGCACATTGATGATATAATATTGCTGTTTTTAAAACATGCATCACTATTTCATCAGCGCACTTGTGTGAATGCGCAGCGGTCCACCAGTTGCTTAAATAACAACAGGTACACAATCAGATAGGCATTACCTGAAAAAAACAAACACGCGCTTTTAGCCTTTGACACGTGTGTGTGTGTGTGTGTGTGTGTGTGTGTGTGTGTGTGTGTGTCCGTGCACGGGGAGATTGTGCTCTGTGTGTGGGCAGTGGGTCGATATGCCGGGATCATTCTCCACAGGTCGCTCACTCAGACCTGCGGAAATGTAAAACGGAGATTTAAGTGTAACAGAGAGAAAGGAAGGTTCAAATACACACGAAGCAGTTCATTGTTGTTTTATTTCCTTTTTTTAATTGACATTGTGACGATTTAAGGTCAAAGGTCATCTAAGGCATCACCAAGAGTTAAAAAAAATAGTAAAAACTCAGTCCACAGGCTAAAGCATGTGGCGGCCCAGTCCACACACACACACACACACACACACACACACACACACACACACACACACACACACACACACACACACACACACCATTTCACCTCTCATTAACTTCACTGCGCCTCTCTCGTTGGTTACAGGTGGCGCTGTTATACCTTGAATATAACAGGACTTCCGTGTTCATATCTATTTACCTTCACGCGCGTCATTTAGTCATTGTAACAGCTGAGCTGGGGCATCACGTGAACGAGGGGGGGGGGGCAGCAAACATACGCACTTGTAAACCAGAGTTTATAGTGAGCGTTGACTTGAACACATTTGTGTCAGTCACACAGAGTAGAAGATGTTGTTGTTGTTGTTGTTTTGGTATGATGACAGTGGTGCACGTGCTAACCCCGAGGCCAGTCACTTGTTGTTGTGTTTAGTTTTGTGTGTAGGGCCAGGGGATGTTGTGTAAAGCCTGCAGTGTGGTGGAGGAGGCCCAGCGCGCGCCAGCAGAGTCAGGCAGGAGGCACAGTTCTACAGGCGCGTGAGAACATGTCGTGCTGCATGGTGTTTCTCGCCCAGACTCATCTCCAGGCTCATGAGTCGGCCGAGGGTTCAGCACGGGGTGAGGGTTGTTGCGGATATGACGCGTCACATGTTCATCAGGCCAACACGTGAGTCCCCGCGTCGCCTGAGGAGAGAACTGAGCTGCCTCGCGCTCATCGCCTCCATCAGCCTCTATATGAGACAGTGAGTTGATGACTGACGTCATTGTCATGTGACCGCATAATCATTTTACTCTGACATATTTTTTATCAATCCTGTTGTGAATGGATAGTGATCATTTATCTGCTTTATTGATGATGTGGTAATTTTATATCAACACACCATATGTACGTATCGCTGTGTGTGTGTGTGTGTGTGTGTGTGTGTGCGTCTATATGGCTGCTGACTTTTGTCATTTTACAGCTTCATTAATTTTACCATGCTGTTTAATTTCCACATCTGAACTTAATACAGTTTCAATATTTTTTTTTTACATTAAAATAATTGTCCCGTTAATGTTGCTGCAAATTAAGGAAATTTCCCAGATGTCACGCAAATGACAAAATAAAAATAAGATTTTTTTTTCTCCAATTTAATTTGCTATTTGCTTTTACCATCTGCAGTAATTACTTTGCTCGTTAATCAAACCCAAAATAAGATGATTAAATATTTGATATTATTTTAAGCAACGTGTTAAAAATGCATACTTTTTTTTGTACATGTAGCCATTGAATCAGCATGTTAAACTAAAGAGGTACTGTGACAAACCACATTAATGGAAAAGCCTTATTGGCTCAGTAGCAGGAGAGTGGAAGCATCAGTGCTTAACAAGACTTCAATTTTAACCTTCTATAGGCCACACTGCATTAAAATCCACCCTTAACTCAGATTTCATCCACATGAAGAATGACGTTTTCACAATTCACATAATATCTGCACTGACAAACTGCAGGAAATAATAATTAAGCAATGGCCATTGCTAAGACAGTCGATAATAACCACTGTAAAAACTGACATAGTTATGAAAGTAAGAAAAAAACAATATGATATATGTTAATCATATCAGGAAAAGTCTCTTCACAGTGAATTAACATGTTGTGTTTTGACACATGTGACACAGAAATCAGCAAAGTGGGACATAAGGCTTTTTTACCCAGCAGCATGATATGATGATAGGTTTTAGTTTCCCAGTAACCCGGGACTGGTGTTAACACTTTGAATAGAACTGTCAGGTACAGGGATAGTGGTTATAATGTGACACATTATTGGTCTCTGTGGGGAAATTCTCTTTACACTTAAACCCCTTAAGGGAGGTCAGAGGTCAAACTTTTATAGCAGCAGCCTCAAACTGGAGGAGATTCATGATATTGCGCAGGGAAACCGGGGCAAAACAGGAGAGAGGCTCTAACTCTGGTCCTCCTGGACGTCTCTGACAGTCCACAACATGAAGTCCGTTTGGCCTTAAGGCAAAACAAATGATTTTACAGGCAAAACGTGGAGGCTGAAAGGTCGTGAAGGTGATAATGCAGAGCAGTTCGAACATTTCGGAAACACACAGCGGCTCTGAGTGTGAACACTTGACGAGATGCCACTTGTTGCTAAGAGGTTTGCGGCTCGGGCTAACGAGTCAGTTTGACAGCTGGGAGTCACATCACTGATCCAACGTGCAGACTCGAGTCAGACGGCTGCATTACCACTATCATCCCACACTCACTTTTCACTCTGGGCATCCATAGTCGTGCAGAAAAAAAAAGAATCTTTCAATTTAAGTTAAATTTTTAGTTACATTTAAAAGTATAATTTTTATGTGTACCTGAAAAAAGAATAGCAGAGAACCAATCCGCTGGTCCAATATGTTTATCATATTCACTTTTACTGCGTCGGACCTGAGCTGTACATCAACTTCAGTTAGCATTTAGAGAGAAAGACAAAGTCTTTCCTCTCCGCTGGTCGGAGATCAAAGCGGACGATTCATCAACGCAGATCAAAATGTCACGCTGAATGAGAATAACATGTTTAATGCAGAGATTCCGCTTTGTTAATGTAAAAACCAGGACTGGATATAATGTAAGAGCAGCAGTGGCACTGCCGGGAGGAGGAGACGCGGCACAGAAAAGGTAAAAAATACACAAAGTCAAACTATTTATAATAATTTCACCATGTTGGGATTTTAACAGCAAACGATAAGACAGCACATTTATATACTGTCTTTTTCAATTACGCTGAAATTCACATTGGCTTCCATTTGATGCATTCTTAAAAATTTGAATTATGTAGATAATGAAAATAATGTTTTCATTGTGATTCATGTTTTTTTTAAAAATGAATGGGAAATGCCTGCTGAGTTAATGGAGCTCTGGACTTGATCTAAGTATAATGTGAATTTAAATGCAACTTAAAATGCTTCACAGTGTGTGTCTTTGGCTGATAGAGTCAAACTGACAGTGTTTTCAGACGTCCGGCAGTAAATCACACACATGCCCATAACAAGAATCCAACACAAACCCAACAGCACCGAATCATAGCCCACGCAGGCTGGGAACCTATAATCACTGCAGAACGGACATCCAACACGTCAACACAATAAATACTCAAATATGAATCCTTTCTCATGTTGTTCATTGTTGTTAATACAAGATTTTTTTTGTAAATGTAAACAAAATACTTTTGACTGTTTGATTAGTGAAAATAAATGACTAATCAATATTGTGAAGCATACTAACAAATTAATAGTTACTTTTTGGTCATGGTTTACATCAGCTGTGGGTTTTATGTTTTTTTTTTGCTGTCATATCATATGTGTGTCTAACTTCTAAAGCTTTTTTGTGGGATTTAATTTTACGGCATGTGGAGGTCAAGAGGCCACGGTGCTATATTTATTGATGAGCACGCTGGTTTGTGCTGCGCCTCTCCGCAGCCATTATCCTTTTTTTTTTTCGTGTATCAGGTGTGTCCCATAAAACGGGATAAAACAGTAGGGGGTTTGGGGATTGAAGGGGAGATGTGTGTGTGTGTGTGTGTGTGGGGGGGGGTCATGGTGTAGAGTTACGGTCAAAAAAGAGAGCGAGCGAGGGAGGGAGAGAGAGAGGGATGGCCAGGGGAGTACGAGCATTAATGCACTCCCTGTGTGCTGGACGCGTACAGTTACAAGACACACACTCGCACATACACACACACACACAAGCACGCTGCAGCTGCCCTGTGGTAGAGCGAAAGGTCACAGGTCAAACTAAGTCCGGCGACAAGGAGACACGTGTCACCAAATGCGTAGCTCACTTCGACGTCTGACGAATACACATTTATTTTATCAGGACAAGTAAAACATGCTAACACTTTTCATGAAGACCCCCTATTTAGCATTTCAAACGTAAACACCTTTTTTCCCACCTGTGTTTTACGATGTTGCCATTATAATCATGATCTTTTTATATGCCAGCCTGTTGTGGTTGTGGGTGCCCACATGGGGAGTGATTGTTGTGGACGATTACATTAATTAGCAATTACATTAATTTGTGCTGCAAATAGTTTATATAACATTACAGTGTTTTACAAACTATTTGATGCATCTTAAAGTTGCGTTCACAAGCATGTTCAGAAGGAGGCAGGGAAGGGCTGTAGTGTTTATGAATGTGTGTGTGTGTGTGTGTGTGTGTGTGTGTGTGTGTGTGTGTGTGTGTGTGTAAATGGGTTCAATATTCTCTGCCCACCAAACACGTAATGTCCATTATTACACCAACCTAAACAGTCATTAAAAAAAAAAGCCTCCACTGCAGTGAAACTGTGAATATTATATCACATAAGAGTTAAATATTATTCTTTACCTTTAAAACTTTCAAACATTTTAATTTAAACCCCACTCAACTTAACTCTTTAACGATTATTGATTGTTTTTGTTAAATTTGCAGAGAAAATAGATTATGAAAATAATGTTTTCATTGTGATTCATGTTTTTTTTTAAAAAAAATGAATGGGAAATGCCTGCTGAGTTAATGGAGCTCTGGACTTGATCTAAGTATAATGTGAATTTAAATGCAACTTACAATGCTTCACAGTGTGTGTCTTTGGCTGATAGAGTCAAACTGACAGTGTTTGCAGACGTCCGGCAGTAAATCACACACATGCCCATAACAAGAATCCAACACAAACCCAACAGCACCGAGTCATAGCCCACGCAGGCTGGGAACCTATAATCACGGACATGTATTATACGGCCAGGCTTCATCCAACACGTCAACACAATAAATACTCAAATATGAATCCTTTCTCATGTTGTTCATTGTTGTTAATACAAGATTTTTTTTTGTAAATGTAAACAAAATGCTTTTGACTGTTTGATTAAATAAATGACTAATCAATATTGTGAAGCATACTAACAAATTAATAGTTACTTTTTGGTCATGGTTTACATCAGCTGTGGGTTTTTGGTTTTTTTTGCTGTCATATCATAAGTGTGTCTAACTTCTAAAGCTTTTTTGTGGGATTTAATTTTATGGCATGTGGAGGTCAAGAGGCCACAGTGCTATATTTATTGATGAGCACGCTGGTTTGTGCTGCGCCTCTCCTCAGCCATTATCCGTTTTTTTTTTTTGTGTATCAGGTGTGTCCCATAAAACGGGATAAAACAGTAGGGGGTTTGGGGATTGAAGGGGAGATGTGTGTGTGTGTGTGTGGGGGGGGGGGGGGGGGGGGTCATGGTGTAGAGTTACGGTCAAAAAAGAGAGTGAGCGAGGGAGGGAGAGAGAGAGGGATGGCCAGGGGAGTACGAGCATTAATGCACTCCCTGTGTGCTGGACGCGTACAGTTACAAGACACACACTCGCACATACACACACACACAAACACGCTGCAGCTGCCCTGTGGTAGAGCGAAAGGTCACAGGTCAAACTAAGTCCGGCGACAAGGAGACACGTGTCACCAAATGCGTAGCTCACTTCGACGTCTGACGAATACACATTTATTTTATCAGGACAAGTAAAACATGCTAACAATTTTCATGAAGACCCCCTATTTAGCATTTCAAACATAAACAACTTTTTTCCCACCTGTGTTTTACGATGTTGCCATTATAATCATGATCTTTTTATATGCCAGCCTGTTGTGGTTGTGGGTGCCCACATGGGGAGTGATTGTTGTGGACGATTACATTAATTAGCAATTACATTAATCTGTGCTGCAAATAGTTTATAGAACATTACAGTGTTTTACAAACTATTTGATGCATCTTAAAGTTGCGTTCACAAGCATGTTCAGAAGGAGGCAGGGAAGGGCTGTAGTGTTTATGAATGTGTGTGTGTGTGTGTGTGTGTGTGTGTGTGTGTGTGTGTGCGTGCGTGTGTGCATGTGTGAGGTTAAGAAAGGATCACCTGTGTTTTTTCTCCTACTGTAAATTCCTCGATGGGAGACAGACAGGGACTATTCTGATCGCATTAGCTTCACTCCAATGGGTTTTCCAGCCATTGTCACCTGACACCGTTCCATTAAATCTGTCCACCGTAAAGATTAACTACGCCGTTCTTTATGCTTTCAGTGGGTGTTCACTCTGGACGCCAAAGGGCAGGTTAAATCATGCACAAGACTTCCATCGTGCTCTGTATTTCACGTTTGGCCTCCCTCGCTTTTACTTGATGTTATATCAACTAGCAGTGCAAAGTGACACGCGGAGAAGTTGTTGTAAAACTACTCCGTTCATCAGTGGAGTCAGCCTTTCATTACCGCTCATCGTATCTGATATTACAGGAACGTACACACATGCAGAAGATGCCATTTATGACGCAGGAGATTCTCTTTACTGTTGTTGTCAGTTGGTCTGCTTTTAATCCTCTGTTACCATGCATTCATTAAAGTGTTTTGTTGTGATGAGAACATATTACAGATATATTATTATATTGTATTCAATATATATTTCTATTTCTGTGGTTCAGGAAATTATTTTGTTAACCTCAAAAAGGTACTATGATTCAGATTGTAGTACAAACGTTACTACAATTCAGGCTGGGATTTTTGAATAGCTTTTAGTATCATGACCATCAATAAATATTCAAAGTGCTGAGTTTAGTTTTTTGTTTTTGCCGAAATGAACATTTGACAAGTTTCATTACATTGTGACGAAACAGAGCTGCATGAAAGCTGTTTGTCATTAACAATGCAATTTATACCATTAAAGGTGTGGAAGTGCAGGACGTGTTGCCAGTGTGTTAGTGAAGAGGTCGGCAGACGTGTTGCTGTCAGAGGGGACGGGTTGTGCGTGTTGTCACAGTGAAGGTAGGTGCTTTGTCAACTTTCTTTAAGAGCAATGAAAGACAAACACATTTCATCAAAAACCAATTTGACAAATAAAAGTTGTGCGTCTGTTGCAGACACTTTGCACACCACAACATGAATGTAGCTGGTTTGCTTACCTATTTTTACATTTAATTATCAACGTAATTTAAATCTTTTTAAACTTTTATAATAAAAGACACAAAAAAATTGATCTTGAACCTTGTATGTTATGACACAACTAAATGATTGAACATGTATTTTTGGCCTGAAAGCTAAGCTGCAGCTTAGGAGTGAATGAAGAGAACATAATTCTAAATTTGATCAATCAGTATTTGTGTTACTATTAGTTGATTGTTCACACCAGGCCCGTCTGTCTTAGTGATTACAGTGCAGACGCCTTTTTCTGTTTCCAGCTAAACACACTAACGGGTTCAACCTGCCAGACCACTGTATCAGCACACAGTGTGTGTGTGTGTGTGTGTGTGTGTGTGCACAGGATTTAACGTTGGCATTGTGAACTATAAAAAAGGACTTGATGTCTTTCTGAAGATAAACTTTGCATGTGAAGTGCATTATGGGCTGCAGAACGCCATTTGTCGATTACAGCTTTAACCCCTGCACAGCTGGTGCCATGTAAAAGTGTGGCTTTGTAGTCAGAGGGGGGAAAAAAGTAAAAGAAGAAGAAATAAATCATTATTCCTGGTTGCTTTGGAAGGGTCATCAAAAAAAAAAAAAAAACAGAAAGAAAAGGAAAAATTAAGTTGCGGGTTGTGGCCTCTTACATGCATTCCCTGTGCCTGAGATGGAAAGCTTGTAACCATAGCAACCAAAGTGTAGGAGGAGGGTGGGTATGTATGAACGAGTCTGCCCGATAAACACAAACAGTTTTATATGATCCTGTGACGACAATAAACACCAAGAGACCTGAGATATGGTTGCCAGTGAAACCCTACACCTCCAACGCACACATACTGAACACACACACACTCACACATAGACACACACACAGTGCCACATTGTATTCACTGCACTTAAAATGGCGTGGATTTGTTTAAAGAGCAACAAAAGCTCGCGATGAAAGCGAAGTATTTGATTTTCTTCAAAACGTACGGGAAGGCGGCACAGTTCTGAGCCAACAGGCCCCTTTGAGCTGAACAGTGCTTTCACCTACTGATCAGTAAGTGTAACTGCACCCTTGTTTGGGTCAGCGCGAGGCCCTGATAGCAGTGGTGAACACAAAACACAAGGTGGCACAGGTTGGCTCTGACACCCAAGCAGGTGCACTGTGGTGAAAAAGCAACATGAAGACACAAGATGAGTTTCTGTACTTTGAAAATAGTAAATATAAAAATGGCTGAGGGACTTTGTGTCTGATGAAAGAATAAAACGACTTCATTAACTGATGACATGACGTCTTCACCAGGTTTATACACAGAGTACATTGCACGGATATGAATACATTTATTGACAATATACACAACACACAAAAATATGAATGCACATAAATCCTGAACTAAAATAAGAAGATACACATCATAAAAATATCAAAGAACATATTAATACTTAATACACGTACAGTCCATAATAATCCATTTTGCTCACAATGAAGGCAGGAGTCAAAGTCAGGATAACGCGTATATCGGGTTTGAGAATTACTAGTTTCATATACTGTGATATTGGATCGTTTAATAATCTGTTTTGCTGTTGTTGTCGTTTGTGGACAAACATGGTTGTGCCGTGATGAATGCTCATGCTACAAGCGAATGTGTGCAGGAACAGTCGGACTAACTGTGCAACGACATATTTGAGGTCAGATGATGACTCGGCTAATCACACATCGATCTCACACCCATCAAACGATAGATACACCACAAAGAAAGCCAATCCTTTTATACTGTATGTAATAGAGTTAGTAATAATAATAATAATACCAATAACAATCTGAGCAGTGATTGATATAAGGGCAGTACAATAAGGATTTTTAAGTTTAAGTTAAGGCCAACATGCAAATTAATAAAAAAAAAATGGCGGTGGTCTCTCTTCCGCTCCGTCCCTCCGTCCGTCTTCTTGTTCCTGATAATGAGTGGTTTCCAAGCTTTGCTCTCCTGTCTGTTTTTTTTTTCTTTTTTCTTTTTTCTTTTTTCTCCCACAGCGGTGGCAGCTGCTTGAAGTGCGTCTTGCTTTGTTGACACTCACTTGCTGCTTGATTAGCTTCTCCGCTGCACTTCACCTGCTCCTCAGTGACCTTAAAGCTTTTGTATCCACCGTTTGTAATTCACTCCACACTTGATTAGACAAACACACACATGTGTAACTGCTGGAAAGGTCTCCTATAGGTCACCTGTGTCACCAGTAGCTTACACATGCAGCAGGAAGGACAGTGTTGTCATTTTGGTGAATATACACACACACACACACACACACACATGCATGCACACACACATAAAAATACTGTAATTGTAAAATGATATACCTTTTTAATAACTGACACTGATGCTCTTTTGACTTTTGTCCTTCATTTGTTTTTTTCCCATCTTTTCATTTGTGGAAGTTAAAATCTGCAGCTTTGGGCTCATGATGACCCCTTGTGGCTACAGTAAGACATTTCTTGTGATTTCTGCAACACTCTTGTTTCTATTGTGCAGCCCTATGAGGCAAGTTGAGATTTGTGAATATGGGCTGTAAAAATTAAGTCTGATTTAATTGGATTGTGAAGCACATGAAGACAGAGACAAAAGAAAAAAGAAAGAAAGAAAATGTAATTACTATATGGATTCAGTTGCTAACGGTAACATTTAAAACTGGTGTCGTCATAATCCCAGCATCTTGTGGTTGTGTTGTCACAGACTGATTGCAGTATTCTTGTTGACAACTGTGCAATAGTGTCACACTGAAATTTACTGAATCCAAACTACTAAAAAGATTTTTTTAAATAATGATGTATTGGACTCACAATAACCAATTTGTGGTACTTTTTTTTAAACATTGGCATTTTTTTATTTCATAAGTTTGCTTAGAACAGACACATTCACATGAATTTACCATATTAAATAACATTTAATATGCTGCGCAAACTTTTACAAATGTGCACACACTGAAAAGGAAAATTACAGAATTTACTGAAAGCCAGACTTTTCTTTGCAAGGTCACGAATGAGTCATGTACAAGGGAGTCATGTTATTTCAGTGTGGATGGGCTTGCAATGTGGTAAAAAGTGTTTTTTTTTCATGGATCACTAGATGGCAGTGTAACATAGTGAGACAGCTCCAAGCAGAAATTCACCAAAGAAAAGTCTGCACACTGTGTGATCCATCAGTATATATCCTGTGTGCGTTCATGCACACATGCATGCAGCGTTTGCACTCACACTCTGCATGCATGCACGTGACATCTGAGTGGATGTGATATCTTCATCCCAGAACAAACATGATGCTGCATCTCACTCATCTCTCCTCCACAGGACCTTACAGGCAGCCAGTGTGATGGAGAGGATTACATCAGGGACATCAGACCAGACACCACTGAGTTAAGCCAACGGAAGGTTTACACAGCTCCCAACCACCTCTGCCACTGCCCCCTCTCTGCTCCCCCTCCTACTGTTAATGTGAGTGTGAGAAATATTTGACATTGAATTTTAAGAAGCAGTGCATTGTTGAAACTACTCTTTCAGTTTTACTCATAAAAGTATGTGTTTTGGAAAACTGAAGTATTTTATATTTTGTTTTTCAAATACAGTATCTAATCAAAGAATAATTCAGGTGCTTTTTTAAAATGTTCCCGTTACTGTGATTATAATAATAATAATAATAATAATAATAATAATAATAATAATAATAACAATAATAATAATAATAATAATAATGATTCATTTTATTTATAGGCGCGTTTCTTGCATTCAAGGATGCTGTACAACAAGAAAACACTATGAAGGAGCAATAACAAAATTACACAAATTAAGTTGAAATTGACAAATAACATATAAAAGTAACGAGTAAATAAGTTACACAAATAAGACAGGTTAAAAAAAAGAATCCCAAAGAATAGGCTGTTCTGAACAGGTGGGTTTTGAATTGATATTTCTGGGATGTGCAACCTCCTCATGAAGGTTACACACGTCCATATCTTCTCTTTCCTCTTAGCTGATGTTTCCCATTAGATTTACCCTCCCAGACGAAATCATCTCACTAAATAGCTTTTCATATGACTCTAGAACGGAACAAAACCATCAGTAACAACATTAACCTGCGAGGGAGATGTTAGACGTTGACAGTCGTCACTGCATCTTTGTCTTCTCCACCTTCATAGTCAGACATCGGGTCTCATGAGCTCTGAACACTCAGGCCATGTTTTCTTCCTCCTCGCCCGGCTCTTTGGGGAGCTGCTGCTGCTGCTGCTGCTGCTGAGCCGGGCCGAGTGAGGGAGTGAGGGAGTGAGGGGAGTGAGGGGAGTGAGGGGAGTGAGGGGAGTGAGGGAGTGAGGGAGTGAGGGGAGGAGTGAGGGGAGTGAGGAGGACGAGGCCGGTGCGAGCTTGAATAATGCATCTGTTTTGGAGGCCACCTCGGGACAGGGGCCGTTTTTAAAGAGTCGCTTTAGAGATGCTCTGCAACCGACTCTTGTACAGCAGCATATTAAAAATAGAACAAGTGGTTGGACAAAACAGCCAGTTTCAGCTGGTGGCCTCTGGAGCTCAGTTATTAACCAGCGAGCTGCGTCTTACATGAAGCTGTGAAGCAGTCGCTCTCATAGACGTCGGATTGCAGAGGGGCAACTTCTTCCATTTTCTTTCCACATGGTTAATCTCCATCCAAGAACAGCTGGAACATGCAAAACCTTTCAGTTAGATCATAGGCAGTGAGGGGAAGTGGATGATTCTTCACATGTTACTGCAGAATACAAAATGTTTTTTTTTTTGGCATGTGTTTTTATATTCAAATTATTTATTCATCTTGAAAATTAATATTCAGCGGGCTCTTTGCTTAATGCTATGTAAAAGGCTTTAGAGTACACACACACACACACACACACACACACACACACACACTCAGTTTCTCAGTTTCTCCCAAAGTGCATTTTTTGCCTCCAGGATCTGGTAGCTAATAAGTCTGTGAACGTCAGAGCCGTATCTCCATCAGACCAGTGAGCGGGTGGAAGTTTGAAAACGACTCCACTGACCCCAGATAACTGAACACTTATACACTCACATGAATCCTTCCAGGACATATGGAGTGCCTTCAAAGTGGGCAAACGTAAAAAAACAAAACAAAAAAAAAGGCATCGCTCGTGGCGAGTAGCGTGCTGACGTGTACCCATCAGCCCCTGCCATGATGTAATGGTGGGTTCAGGGGTAGAGTCGCCGCGGGCGTTTTACTGTCCATTTACAGTGAGACCTTCTCGTTGCCTGCTCTCTGTCCTCTTCCTCCCTCCACCACTGCTTTTCACAAAGGGGGAGTTAAACTCTAAAAGGCCGTGCTCCAGCGGACACCATTACCCCCCCTCCCCCCCCCCCCCCCCCCCCCCCCCCCCCCCCCCCCCACACCCACCCCCACCCCCCACCCCCCCCCCCTCCTGCCGCCGCCCCCCCCCCGGAACTCGATCCTTCCAGGACATATGGAGTGCCTTCAAAGTGGGCAAACGTAAAAAAACAAAACAAAAAAAAAGGCATCGCTCGTGGCGAGTAGCGTGCTGACGTGTACCCATCAGCCCCTGCCATGATGTAATGGTGGGTTCAGGGGTAGAGTCGCCGCGGGCGTTTTACTGTCCATTTACAGTGAGACCTTCTCGTTGCCTGCTCTCTGTCCTCTTCCTCCCTCCACCACTGCTTTTCACAAAGGGGGAGTTAAACTCTAAAAGGCCGTGCTCCAGCGGACACCATTACCCCCCCTCACCCCCCACCACGACAAGCTCCACCATCACACACACACACATCAGACAGTCACTTGGCTCCTTTGCGGCCTCAGTCAAGCTGAGGGTATCGGTTTTGAAAAATTAACCAGGGATCAGGGGTTCCGTTTCACTCTCAGGCATCTGACTCCTCGATCGAGCACTAAATGGAGGAGCCGCTTCAGCGTTCCAACATCATTTGACTTTCACGTAATGAAACTTTAATGTCCACACAGTGTAGTATGTACGCTGTATGTAGAGGACGTGTGAGGAGAAGCCTGGCTTCACTGGCCGCCAGTTGTCTGGCCTGTATATGCATGTTCGTGCTGAAACATGTCTCTGCTGTGTGATTGTAGACACACCATGCTCCCACTAGGGGGTTGACTCCACTGACACACTCAAACACACACATGTTTCTAAAATGTGTGCGTGTGTGCCGTGCAGACAGTTTAAGGAAATGTGTATGGTGACACTTGACACAAAAGGAGCAGTTATGGAAAACTCGACACTGGGGTCATGTCGCTTCCACAGAGTGCCACTAGATGGCAGTCGAGGAACAGGTTTGGCTCATTGCTGTGCTGAGGCCTCAGTGTGGCCCGGTTTGCACCTGCCTGTCCCCTCACAGTGTGGACGGAGCCTCCTCCGGTCTGGGCTGCTTGAGTAATCCATCCCATGGCTTTGTAAATGGAGGTTAAATTGATAAGGACACCCAGCCCCCCAGTCAATCCCTGACCTTTTGTTAAGTGCATGGGCACAAAAAGGGGGCGTGTCACCAGGCAGCTTTACTGAGCCCAGGCTTTTGAGGTGTGTGACACACACATACATACGTATATATGTATGTGTGTATATATCTATATGTATGTGTGTATGTTAAATGATGTACTTTGAGGAAAATCTGGTCAAATCAAGGACACTTTTCATATAAACATTAAATAACCTCTGCAGTATTTCCCATAACATTTCAATTAAAACACTCCAGTTTGAATAGAAACCAAATCTGGACAATTTTCAATATGCAATTACTTTTTTTTGTGTGCATAATTTGAGTTTTACCTTTTGCCTTAGTTAGACTCGTAGATTAATTTAATTAAATTCTGACCTGATTTTACAAGAAACACACTCAATTCATTTATTTATTAAGCCTTTTTATTTATTTGTTTATTTCTAAATATGTACAGACCTGGATGCAGAGGGACTTATGTATGTGACAGTCATAAAATCGACCTATAACAAACATAACAAAAAGCATATTTTATTAAATCATCTTCCCAAACACTTCATGGATAAAGAACATATGGTGGAGAGCATGTATGTGTGAGGTGTGTGTGGGCACAGCGGGACCGGGTGTCCGTGTCCAGGTCGTCCGGTGCTTTCAGTACCAGGAGCTCCAGCTGACAGACAATAGCCCTCAGCATCAGACCAGGGAACAATCACCAATTCATGGAAGGAAAAAGGGGGAGGCAGGAGGTGGCGAGTCACCAAAACGCACCAGGTCTGAGAGAAGGCCTGACTCTGTTGTTAAAGAGTCTCATTCAAGTCTCTTTGCACAGAAGATTTTTTTTTTAAAAAAAGCAGAATAACTTGATTTGTAAAAAAAAAAGTGATTTTTAACTTTTTTTTAAAATATAGCTCCCTTTAAAAAACTATTATATTAAAAGCTGTTTAAGTTGTTAATAATCTGGAGCCAAAATATGACGGAATAAACGTGCAGCACTATAGAGCCATAATATGGTGTGAGTGTGTGTGTGTGTGTGTGTGTGTGGGGGGGGTAAATTATGTAGTGTAGCTTAATGCTGAAGATGCGTCCTGTCCCTTTATTGATACAGTCCACCCGTGCTGTGCTGTGCCGTGCCGGGCTGAGTGGGCCTGAGAGGGGGTGGGGGTGGTGGGGGTTAGGGTGGGGGGGCACACACAGGTTGTAACTGTTGCTATTTTATTTTCTATATTTGCATAATATATTTTGGTT
>JAFBJQ010004860.1:0-19895 GCA_016785345.1 Trinectes maculatus
TCTCGAGTATGCAGTAAGGGATAATAACAACTCGTCCTACATAACAGACCATATATATATATAGATTCACTTAAATACAAACATTAATTTAAAGGTAATTCATTAAAATTGTATGGAAAACAACCTTTTTTGAGAGATAAACAAATATATAAAATACCTTAAACCTAAAACCTTGGTGATAATAAATGATTAATAATGCAAATTTGTATTTTATACTTAAAAAATATATCTTTTTTTTCAATCATTTTAGACGCTAACAGAGGATTCACTGAAATGTTCCATAGCATTCAATAATGTTTGCAAAACTGCGTGCTCATAAAGCTTGTAAACAAAGAGTCCACTGTACTAATTAATGTATTTGATTCAATTACACTTTGCTTAACATTCAGGGCAAATTGGAAAAAAAAGGGACTTGTTGTACCTTTATGGGCTTATTATTTTAAACTCATTTATTCATAGCGAGCTCGACTGGTGTCTTCCCATCATTTGCTTCTTAGTGTTTCTCTCTGGTTGCAGTAGCAAAATATAACATTTAGGAGCATAGATACAGAAAAGCAAACCAAAGCTTGAGGCCAGAATAGCAAAAATCTCTACAGCTACAGTGAACTTCCCAGGAGAGCTGACATAAGCCGGGATAAAGGTGACCCATACTGCACAGAATATCAACATGCTGAAGGTGATGAATTTAGCTTCATTGAAATTATCTGGCAGCTTTCGAGCCAGAAAAGCAAGGATGAAGGAAAGTGCAGACAGGAGTCCGATATACCCCAACACAACCCAGAAGCCTATAGATGAACCTAAATGACATGCTAGAATAATCCTCGCCGTGGTATGAGCTGTGTTTCTGTAGGGGAATGGCGGGGCAAGAGTCAACCACAGCACACAAATTATAACCTGCAGTAAAGTACAGATGAGAACACTAGTTCTTTGAAAAGGGGCAGAGAACTGAGGAACTGTGCTTCCAGGCCTTGTCGCACTAAAGGCAACCACCACTGCTATAGTTTTAGCCAAGATGCAAGATATGCTCAAGGCAAAGGTGATGCCAAAAGCTGTGTGTCGCAGCATGCAGGACCACTCAGTGGGCCGGCCTATGAAGGTCAGCGAACACAGGAAACACAGAGTCAAGGAGAAAAGCAGCAGGAAGCTCAGCTCAGAGTTACTGGCTTTGACTAGAGGCGTGTGACGAAACAAAAAAAAAACACATGACACCATCAGCGTTAAGCTTGTTCCAAATAATGAGAAAGTAGTGAGGATGGCCCCCATAGTTTCTCCATAAGATAAGAACTCGATCATCTTTGGAACACACTGGCTGTGATCTTCATTGGACCAGTATTCCAGTGGACATGGGAAACACTCTGCAGAGTCTAAATGAAAGACATAAAATACTGAAATATGTTCATACTGTAGCTGCAAGTAAAGGTTGCACTTTTGATGCCTTATTACTATATTTGGTTGAATGTTGAGCGACAACCCCAAGATTTATTTCTATTAAACATGGAAACAGAGTTTGCAGTGGAAAATTCACAAATTCAAAAACATAACTTAAAACGTTTTGACACTTTAGTTTTAAAAAATGTAACCAGGATCAAAGCCCACAAAGTGTTTCTTATCTAAGTATTTTACAAAATATAAGGAGAAAAATGTTTCCTACAACCACATTTTAAAAACAAACTCTACAATCACTGACGAAATAAACTTGAATAATTTTTCTTTTTTTTAACTAACATTTAGGAATCTCTTTCATGCTCATGAGGTCAGTGCATTTAGGGTTTATGGCTTTGGCTAATTAACTAATGCTTAACTAATGACCTTTTCTTATTGTGATGTTTTCAAAAATTAAAAAACAGAAGCCTTTTCACCACATTACACAACACAAAATAAGAGATAATTAGGAAAGTATTCACTCACTGTTAGAGTCTGTGATCTCTCCAGCAGCACAGGGGATACAGGAGAAACAGCAAATGGGTTTGCCTTTAATCACAGCCTGCCGGAAACCTGGCAGACAACTCTCACTGCAGACAGACTGTGGCCTCTGTAAAAACACCAGAAATCAGCAGTTATATTGAGTTGCCTTCTGGATTTCAATTAATTAATTAAAGTTTAAATATTAAAGTGATTTATTATTGGTTTATTATCTTAATATGAGATATAAACTCTGACTTCACTACTCTCATAACAAGCATGACTTTTGATACCTTGAGGGTATTGTTAGCCCATGTTATGTTTATTCCGTTCATGGCAAATTGTTTTCCTTGTGGTTGTGAAGCATCATAGCTCCCAACAGCTACAAACACAATATTCCCCACTTGGTTTTTCTGCCAGTTCACCAGCTCATATGTTGCTGCCGGGTCTCCGTTTCTATCAAAAGACACACTTTCTCCAGATGGAAGAGTGAAATTTACTCCTTGGAGATGTTTCACAATCTACTGAAACAGAAAAGTGATTAATAAGTTCATGTATATAAAGTATATTGTATTTCTTATTAGAATATTTACTTGAGTAATGAAGGCAGTCGCTCACCTGTTCTGGTTCTAAATGATTTTTCCATGTGCATGACTGGTTCAACACTTCACCCTCTTGTCCACATTTCAACATATTATGTAAGGCATGAGCCACAGCATACACAGCTTTATAGACGTTGTTAGATATCCGTAACTCAGACACATCTGTGAAAGGATTGTTGATGTCCTGTAAGTTCTCTGAGCCAGAGCAGGTGGTCTGATTTTGCAAACTAGATTTGAAACTGCAGCCAAAAGTTTCTTCCCAGAACTCTCTCAGTAGATAATTCTGAGGATCTTGACTTGGGTTCACCTTTAAAAGAAACTCTTTTAAGCCTGTGATCTTTGCCTTTCTAATGGTGAAGCCCAGAGTTCCTGTCAAGATGGCAGAGTACCTCTTATTTGCCAAATGACTTGCTGCAATCCAGGATTCACTGCCAACCCACTGGAACCCGGTCATGTTCTGCTTTAGAACTTCCTCAACTAGAACGTCCATCTCACCGAGTGCGAGAAAGGCAACTAAGACTCTCGCACTTCCTCCACGAATTACTCTGACCACCCTGGCAATTTTCTCACTGGGGTCAGTCCTCGATATGGCCTCTGAGTACTCAATACAAACCCCTTCCTGACTTGCAGTCTTGATAAAAGTCGCCATGCCATTATTACCATAGTCATTGTCACTTCTGACTGCCCCAACCCACGTCCAGCCAAAGTGCTTCACCAGTTTTGCCAGTGCTCTGCTCTGATAATAGTCACTGGGGATTGTTCTGAAGAAGGATGGGTACTCTTTTCTGTTACTCAGACAAGCACATGTGGCAAAGTGGCTGATCTATTGGAGAAAAAAAAAGTGATATACATTGGTAAATCCATATGAGGTGTTATTTATATTAAAAGCTAAATTATTGAAATCATTTGTCACATATTTATCAGATTTTATTCTGTTGATGGTTCAGTTCTTATTTGTTCTTAAAATGAAGTATGATCAAGCCTTTGATCAAATCAACCAAGAAAAGCCACATGCAGATTATGAATATTTACCACAGGTATTTGGAAAATCCCTGCCGTCTGCAGCATCACAATAGTTGCTGAGGAATCAGAGGTTCCAATAACTGCCTGAACAGATGACTGTCTTGAGCAGGTCTTTGTCAAAGTCTCCTCCACTCCATTCATTAGATTCAACATTGCACGTGACGAAGGCAGTGTTGAACCACAGTTGTCATATATCTTATAACCCACTGAGATATTAGGCAGTAGAGAGCTGCTATTGTTGATCTCCTCAATGGCAAAAATCATTGTTTGAGCAAAACGAAACTCTCTGAAACTTATCCTGAAAAAGTAAATTCACTAATCACTTATAATCACTCAAGAATCAAAATGATGGCAAAGGAGATAACAAGGAGTACCTGGAGCATTTAACAGGCTGTGGAGTATCAGTAAATGCAAGTGTAGGACTTAAGATTTTGTTGTGGATGGTAAATATTCCACCAAAAGTAATGTCTCCTTCCTTAGATAAAAGAGGAAACTGTGGGCGTCCCAGCATCTTACAGAGCATAGTGTCTTCCTCTGCTCCAAATGCCCCCATGAAAAGCACAAATAATAGCATTGCAATGACAGAATCACTCATCTGTAAAAACACAGAGGCGCATACATTCACACACAAACATGTGATCCCTCGATCATAGATCTTAACATGTTGCTCCTAGGCAGAGCTTTTTTATAATCCTGAATCTACGGTCAGCAAATCAAATCATAGCGAGATTACATCATTCCACTTTGCTATTTGATATGCTCTTTATGACCTTGAAATCATAATTATCGTAATAGTAGGTATAAAGCTTCAATGGGAGTATACGTAACAATATATTATAAAAAGGGGGATTTGCAATAATTTTAGCAGGATTTTTTTGCATAGCATATGTTATATGATATATATGTTATATCAACAAAATTCCAAAGTAAAATTACTAAGTACATGTAGAAGAAAACATACAATGAAAAACTAATAACCAATACAAGATCTATAAAAACACTATAGTAGTTTCAACAAATAGTTTAGTCTTTTAGTCTTTTCATGGCAAAAGGGGTAACTGCAGAATGTGTTGCTAGGATTGTTGTACACCACTACCATGAGCATTTATGCAAAATATCTGCATATAATTGTCTTAACATTTACATCGAACTAATTTGCATCTCACAGTTTCAGACCTAATTTCACTTGTGCTGTTCACATAGATAGCGTATTTATATCATGAAAATAGAGCCTATAATATTACATTGAAATCACATTATTTTATGAAATACGTTAATATGCTTTTGTAATAACAATGTACACAATGAAGGCTTAATTAAAATCAAGAGACAGTAAGTCATAGATCAGTCATTAAGGACAGTATCTCAGATCCACCTCTCCCCAATAACCCTTTCTAGCTCTGCTTGGGGAACCTTAAGCTGTCCCAGGCCAGTTAGGATATATCATCTCTCCAGCAAGTTCTCTTTCTACCTCTGAGTATCTCCCCAGATGGGGGACCTCAGAAGATGGTGGGAGGCATCCTACTCAGATGTCTGAACCACATCAACTGACTTCTTTTTACATGGAGAAGGAGCAGCTCTACTAAAAGGTTCCTCCATCTGAGCTCCTTATCACATCACATCACTGAAGCTAAGCACCAAAACCCTATGAAGAAAATCATTTTTAGCCAATTGTATCCATGATCCCATTTTCTTTGGTCACTACCCAAACCTTATGACCATAGGTAATGGATGGAATGTAGACTGACTGGGAAATTGAATGTGTTGCCTTGCGGCCAAGCTCTCTCTTAACCACAATGAATCAGTGGGATGCCCACAAAAACGTTAAGACCGGTCCAAACCTCTGCCCTCCTCATGCTTCATCCTACCCTCGCTCTTGATTACGAACCCCACGATACTTAAACCCATCCACACGATGGCAGCAAACCCCTGCCCCCACCCAACCCAAAGAGTTGTGTGGGAAGTTAGGGTTAGGGTTAACCTTTTTGTTGCAGAGAACTAAGGCCTTGGTCACCAAGGTACATATCCCCATTCCAGCTACTTCACATGCAGCTGAAATCCACCAGGGTGGCTGCACATTGAAATCCTGTTCAGCCTAAAGAAGGGAAGTCCTGGCAAAGGTCAACACCCCTACAAGATCTGCAAAGGAACCCAAACCATAAGCCATCTCCTGTTTCACATCAACTGTTCATCTTGGATTCTCCTTTCTAGGACCCTAGCATAGACTTTCCCTGGAGTGCTAAGCCGTGTGTTTCACCAGTAGTTGGAGCAGATCCTCCAGTTCCATTTTTTTTGGAATGTGAACCACAATCCTGGTTTGCCACTTCAGATTCTCTTGACACAGCATTGAAAAGACATGTCAGACTCCAGCATTTTAGGATGAATCTGATCGACATGTGGCTCCCTGTCAATGGGGAGCTTATTGACCAGTGAGGCAGCAGACATGGGTCCAACTGACATTGAGCACTTGTCAGACACAACAATATCCACACCATATAAACCAGGTCACCGCTAGATTTTGATCACAGGACAGCTCTGCTCCTCTCGTCACCCCAGTGTCCAAGAAATATGGCTGCAAATTACATGACCAAGTCTATCATGGATTGTTGGTCTACGGAGTATATATATATATTATATTATATATATTAATTTAAATACAAACATTAATTTAAAGGTAATTCATTAAAATTGTGTGGAAAACAACCTTTTTTGAGAGATAAACAAATATTATAAAATACCTTAAACCTAAAACCTTGGTGATAATAAATGATCAATAATGCAATTTGGTATTTTATACTTAAAAAATATATCTTTTTTTCAGTCATTTTAGACACTAACAGAGGATTCACTGAAATGTTCCATAGCATTCAATAATGTTTGCAAAACTGCATGCTCATAAAGCTTGTAAACAAAGAGTCCACTGTACTAATTAATGTATTTGATTCAATTACACTTTGCATAATATTCAGGGCAAACTGAAAAAAAAAGGGACTTGTTGTACCTTTATGGGCTTATTATTTTAAACTCATTTATTCATAGCGAGCTCGACTGGTGTCTTCCCATCATATGCTTCTTAGTGTTTCTCTCTGGTTGCAGTAGCAAAATATAACATTTAGGAGCATAGATACAGAAAAGCAAACCAAAGCTTGAGGCCAGAATAGCAAAAATCTCTACAGCTACAGTGAACTTCCCAGGAGAGCTGACATAAGCCGGGATAAAGGTAACCCAGACTGCACAGAATATCAACATGCTGAAGGTGATGAATTTAGCTTCATTGAAATTATCTGGTAGCTTTCGAGCCAGAAAAGCAAGGATGAAGCAAAGTGCAGACAGGAGTCCTATATACCCCAACACAACCCAGAAGCCGAAAGGTGAACCTAAATGACATGCTAGAATAATCCTCGCCGTGGTATGAGCTGTGTTTCTGTAGGGGAATGGCGGGGCAAGAGTCAACCACAGCACACAAATTATAACCTGCAGTAAAGTGCAGATGAGAACACTAGTTCTTTGAAAAGGGGCAGAGAACTGAGGAACTGTGCTTCCAGGCCTTGTTGCACTAAAGGCAACCACCACTGCTATGGTTTTAGCCAAGATGGAAGATATGCTCAAGGCAAAGCTGATGCCAAAAGCTGTGTGTCGCAGCATGCAGGACCACTCAGTGGGCCGGCCTATGAAGGTCAGTGAACACAGGAAACACAGAGTCAAGGAGAAGAGCAGCAGGAAGCTCAGCTCAGAGTTACTGGCTTTGACTAGAGGCGTGTGACGAAACCAAAAGAAAACACATGACACCATCAGCGTTAAGCTTGTTCCAAATAATGAGAAAGTAGTGAGGATGGCCCCCATGGTTTCTCCATAAGATAAGAACTCGATCACCTTTGGAACACACTGGCTGTGATCTTCATTGGACCAGTATTCCAGTGGACATGGGAAACACTCTGCAGAGTCTGAATGAAAGACATAAAATACTGAAACATGTTCATACTGTAGCTGCAAGTCAAGGTTGCACTTTTGATGCCTTATTACAATATTTGGTTGAATGTTGAGCGACAACCCCAAGATTTATTTCTATTAAACATGGAAACAGATTTTGCAGTGGAAAATTCACAAATTCAAAAACATAACTTAAAACGTTTTGAAACTTTAGTTTTAAAAAATGTAACCAGGATCAAAGCCCACAAAATGTTTCTTATCTAAGTATTTTACAAAATATAAGGAGAAAAATGTTTCCTACAACCACATTTTAAAAACAAACTCTAAAATCACTGACGAGATAAACTTGAATAATTTTTCTTATTTTTAACTAACATTTAGGAATCTCTTTCATGCTCATGAGGTCAGTGCATTTAGGTTTTATGGCTTTGGCTAATTAACTAATGCTTAACTAATGACCTTTTCTTATTGTGATGTTTTCAAAAATTAAAAAACAGAAGCCTCTTCACCACATTACACAACACAAAATAAGAGATAATTAGGAAAGTGTTCACTCACTGTTAGAGTCTGTGATCTCTCCAGCAGTACAGGGGATACAGGAGAAACAGCAAATGGGTTTGCCTTTAATCACAGCCTGCCGGAAACCTGGCAGACAACTCTCACTGCAGACAGACTGTGGCCTCTGTAAAAACACCAGAAATCAGCAGTTATATTGAGTTGCCTTCTGGAGTTCAATTAATTAATTAAACTTTAAAGATTAAAGTGATTTATTATTGGTTTATTATCTTATTATGAGTTATAAACTCTGACTTCACTACTCTCATAACAAGCATGACTTTTGATACCTTGAGGGTATTGTTAGCCCATGTTATGTTTATTCCGTTCATGGCAAATTGTTTTCCTTGTGGTTGCGACGCATCATAGCTCCCAACAGCTACAAACACAATATTCCCCACTTGGTTTTTCTGCCAGTTCACCAGCTCATATGTTGCTGCCGGGTCTCCGTTTCTATCAAAAGACACACTTGCCTGTGATCTTTGCCTTTCTAATGGTGAAGCCCAGAGTCCCTGTCAGGATGGCGGAGTACCTCTTATTTGCCAAATGACTTGCTGCAATCCAGGATTCACTGCCAACCCACTGGAACCCGGTCATGTTCTGCTTTAGAACTTCCTCAAGCAGAACGTCCATCTCACCAAGTGCGAGAAAGGCAACTAATACTTTTGCACTTCCTCCACGAATTACTCTGACCACTCTGGCAATTTTCTCACTGGAGTCAGTCCTCGATATGGCCTCTGAGTACTCAATACAAACCCCTTCCTGACTTGCAGCCTTGATAAAAGTTGCCATGCCATTATTACCATAGTCATTGTCACTTCTGACTGCCCCAACCCACGTCCAGCCAAAGTGCTTCACCAGTTTTGCCAGTGCTCTGCTCTGGTAATAGTCACTGGGGATTGTTCTGAAGAAGGATGGGTACTCTTTTCTGTTACTCAGACAGGCACATGTGGCAAAGTGGCTGATCTATTGGAGAAAAAAAGTGATATACATTGGTAAATCCATATGAGGTGTTACTTATATTAAAAGCTAAATTATTGAAAACATTTGTCACATATTTATCAGATTTTAGTCTGTTAATGGTTCAGTTCTTATTTGTTCTTAAAATGAAGTATGATCAAGCCTTTGATCAAATCAATCAAGAAAAGTAACATGCACATTACACATATTTACCACAGGTATTTGGAAAATCCCTGCCGTCTGCAGCATCACAATAGTTGCTGAGGAATCAGAGGCTCCAATAACTGCCTGAACAGATGACGGTCTTGAGCAGGTCTTTGTCAAAGTCTCCTCCACTCCATTTATTAAATTCAACATTGCACGTGACGAAGGCAGTGTTGAAGCACAGCTGTCAAATATTTTATAACCCACTGAGATATTAGGCAGTAGAGAGCTGCTATTGTTGATCTCCTCAATGGCAAAAATCATCGTTTGAGCAAAACGAAACTCTCTTAAATTTATCCTGAAAAAGTAAATACAAATCAGTTGTACTCTCAAGAATCAATCTGATGGCAAAGGAGATAACAAGGAGTACCTGGAGCATTTAACAGACTGTGGGGTATCAGTAAATACAACTGAAGGATTTAAGATTTGGCGATGGATGTTAAATGTTCCACCAAAAGTGAGATCTCCTTCCTTAGATAAAAGAGGAAACTCTGGGCGTCCCAGCATCTTACAGAGCACAGTGTCTTCCTCTGCTCCAAATGCTCCCATGAAAAGCACAAACAAAAGCATTGCAGTGATGGAGTCCCTCATCTGTAAAAATTAGAGCCGCATACATTCACACACAAACATGTGATTCCTCGATCATAGATCTTAACATGTAGCTCCTGGGCAGAGCTTTATAATCCTGAATAAATAACACCGGTCCGCAAATCAAATCATAGTGAGATTACATCATTCCTCTTTGCTGTTCTTTATTTGATATGCTCTTTATGACCATGAAATCAGAATTATTGCAATAGTAAGTATAAAGCTGCATTGGGGGTGAAAGGGACATTTAAACAATAATAACTTAAGTTAAAGGCAGTTAAAAATGAATATGATACGATAATTTCATTATAATGCTTATAAGGCTTAGAATATGTTAGTATGGAATACATGATTAGTAATGTATAAATGTTAAAATATATCCCTACGCTTTAAATTTTATGATGTAATGTCGCTATGTAGATGTAACTATGGTATTTAAGTGTGTGTGTCTTTGTAGTGTTAACTACAGTATTATCCTGTGTGTTTTTCTTTAAGCTTCGAGTCAGAACATGGTGGAAGCAACACAGTCTTTTGACCGTGCGGCAGGCTTTGTAATTTACTTTGCCCGTTTTTAAGTAAAACTCTAAAAAGACAAAGGAAGTTGTCATGTCTCGTCACTCGCGTGGAAAAGAGGTTATTCGACTGACTCGAGAAGTGACGCCATAATGAAAGAAGAGCGAACAGAGCGCCACTACAGGGGGTATACATTACAATATGTTATAAAACAATATATTGTAAAAGGTGGAGATTTGCAATAAATTTAGCATGATTTTTTTCATAGCCTATGTTATATTAGCAAAATTACAAAGGGGCATATACATGTAGAAAAAACATACAATGAAAAACAAATAACCAATAAACGATCTATAAAAACACTATAGTAGTTTAACCAAATAGTTAACCCTCTTTTCATGGCAAAAGGGGTAACTGCAGAATGTGTTGTTAGGAATGTGCTATGCCACTATATTAAAAGGAGATTGTCATTTGAGTCTCAAGGTGGGTTGTGGGTGGACAGCGAGTCAGCTCTAGTCCATGCCTCCCTCCACTGAGAGCCTACATGGACGACAGCCTGTGAAAAGCCTCAGCAGTTGCTATAACGCAAGCCTGAAGGACAAAGTCCAGGTGAAACAACTACGCAAGGATCCCAGTGCTGATCTACAGTAGATTGACAACACCCAACTACATGGGAAGTTGAAGACCTGGTGCCTCCAATTTGGCCTCCGACCCCGGGTGTTGTGGCCCTTTGCAGTCTACGAGGTCGCAGTCTCGACAGTCGAGAAGCTGGAAAGAGGAATTACAGCGTACATAAAGTGGCTCAAAGTTCCTTGATTCCTCAGCAACATAGGCCTCTACGGAGATGATGTCCTCAGGTTGCAGATGACACTGAACCAATCTCAAGACACAGTGTTGAGGAACAATGCACCAAGCTTGGCTACTGGGTGCAAATGGACACCAGCAACAGCAGTAGAGGACGCAACATCAGACATGCTGACATTGTGGGGAATGTCCAGCATGGCCTTGGCCTAAGTACTAGCCGTCCAGTTTGGAGTAAGGCCACTGCACCAGCAGACGACAATGGTGGTGGAAGAAATATGCTGTCAGGAGGAGGCTGCAAAGTGTGCCAAAACGGTCTCCCTTGGCAAACGGACAATACACACGGTGGGACAGTGTGGAAAGGAGGAGGTTCAGGTGGAGGAAAGGGTGGGCCATGGAAGCACAGAGCCACTTATGATGTCCTGCCAACACCAACCAATCTCCATCAATGGTTTGGTAAGGATCCAGGCTGTTCCCTTTGCTCCAAGCCAGCCTCCCTCCAGCATATGCTAACAGGGTGTAAGATTAGTCTCATCCAAGTCCTGAAGAGCCTTGCGTCCACCCTGAAGAGTAGGCGAGCTGGCATCAACTCCTTGCTACTCCCAGTTTCTAACTCCCCGTGGACAACTGCTATTGTCACCACCATACCATCAGAAAGAGGCCAGCAGTTCGTGGCACGTGACTGGAAAATGCTGGTGGATATTGGCCAACAACTGGTGTTTCCTCCAGAGATCGCCACCACCACCTTAAGACCTGATGTGGTACTCTGGTCCCTGGCTCTGGATAAAGAGGAATGACCCCTGCTGGGCCTCCAAGTAGCAAGCTGGGAGGTATGTGGTCAGCTGGACTCAAGGAACAGGACGTCCCTGCCGTGTATAGCCCCATGTGATGCACTACATCAATGTGATTTATGATCAATGGGGCATGGGACGCAGGCTCAGGACTGATCACCCTGCCGCCTTTGATGGTGGTGTATAGTGTGGAAGGGCCAAAACACCCTATTAGCCAGAGGAACACTACTGATGATGTGTCCCAAAATTAAATTCCTCAAATCATCCTACCGAGAAAGCTTCCTCTTGACTGTTCACTAATGAACTTTTGTATGTGCTTGCACAAAGGATATTAATAACACCTTGTCCTGTGTTTTTGAAATTTGTACACAAAAATAAAATTGCACACTTAAATAAAATCAAGAGACAGTAAGTCATAGATCATTAATTTTTGTTATTTATTTTCCTTCCATGAAATAAAACAAAAAATAATAACTGGAATGGCTTTTTACACCTTTCAATGTTTCTCTGTCATTAACCAAGTAAGCAATGGAGTCTCTCACAAAAGAAAAAAAAATCTGCATCTCCCCCTGGTGTCCTTCCCTGGGCCTCACGCAACAACCGCAAGAAGGTCGGACATTCTGAGCTGGGTTGTGTGCAGGGACCTCCAACACTCACCACAGGTATATAAAAAGCTGCTATGGTGCAATCAGAACCTATTGTAGAGGTGGATGTGGTGACCCTACAGATTGCACATTAGAGAGTTTGTTATAGCTGACCTTGATTTTCAATCAACCATAACAAAGCCTTAAGGGTTTGTGTGTGGTGTCTAAAAGTAATCCATTTTTCTCGACCAATGACTGTGCTTGTGGTCTGACTGACAGCTGGATGGGCCTATTAGACGGCCTTCCATATTTATTTGTCATCTTTTTGAAAAACAAACTGATGAGTTCAGAAAACCTGAGAATACATTTGATGAATATTAGGTGTTATTATGTATATGTTACAATTTAATTGTTGGAGCTAAAAACTTGGTTATGATAAAATGATTAATAATGGAATGTGGTAATTATAACTTCCACATTTTAGACATTAAATGAGGATTTACTTAAATGTTTCATAGCAGCAAATAATGTTTGCAAAACTGTGCACTCATAAAACTTGTCTTCTGTACTAATTAATGTACTTGATTCACTTACACTTTGCTTAACATTCAGGGCAAATGGGGAAAAAAATCAGGTACTTGTTGTACCTTTATGGGCTTATTATTTTACATTGATTCATAGTGAGCTCGACTGGTGTCTTCCCATCATATGCTTCTTAGTGTTTCTCTCTGGTTTCAGTAGCAAAATATAACATTTAGGAGCATAGATACAGAAAAGCAAACCAAAGCTAGAAGTCAGAATAGCAAATATCTCTACAGCGACAGTGAACTTCCCAGGAGAGCTGACATAAGCCGGGATAAAGGTGACCCATACTGCACAGAATATCAACATGCTGAAGGTGATGAATTTAGCTTCATTGAAATTATCTGGTAGCTTTCGAGCCAGAAAAGCAAGGATGAAGCACAGTGCAGACAGGAGTCCTATATACCCCAACACAACCCAGAAGCCTATAGGTGAACCTAAATGACACTCTAGAATAATCCTCGCCGTGGTATGAGCTGTGTTTCTGTAGGGGAATGGCGAGGCAAGAGTTAACCACAGCACACAAACTATAACCTGCAGTAAAGTGCAGATGAGAACACTAGTTCTTTGAAAAGGGGCAGAGAACTGAGAAACTGTGCTTCCAGGCCTTGTTGCACTAAAGGCAACCACCACTGCTATGGTTTTAGCCAAGATGCAAGATATGCTCAAGGCAAAGGTGATGCCAAAAGCTGTGTGTCGCAGCATGCAGGACCACTCAGTGGGCCGGCCTATGAAGGTCAGTGAACACAGGAAACACAGAGTCAAGGAGAAAAGCAGGAGGAAGCTCAGCTCAGAGTTACTGGCTTTGACTAGAGGCGTGTGACGAAACCAAAAAAAAACACATGTCACCATCAGCGTTAAGCTTGTTCCAAATAATGAGAAGGTAGTGAGGATGGCCCCCATGGTTTCTCCATAAGATAAGAACTCGATCACCTTTGGAACACACTGGCTGTGATCTTCATTGGACCAGTATTCCAGTGGACATGGGAAACACTCTGCAGAGTCTGAATGAAAGACATAAAATACTGAAATATGTTCATACTGTAGCTGCAAGTCAAGGTTGCAGTTTTGATGCCTTATTACAATATTTGGTTGGATATTGAGCAAAAACCCCAAGATTTATTTCTATTCAACATGGAAACAGATTTTTCAGTGGAAAATTCACAAATTCAAAAACATAACTTAAACTTAGGGTTTATGGGTTTGGCTAATTAACTAATGCTTAACTAATGACCTTTTCTTATTGTGATGTTTTCAAAAATTAAAAAACAGAAGCATTTTCACCACATTATACAGTACAATATAAGAAATAATTAGGAAAGTGTTCACTCACTGTTAGAGTCTGTGATTTCTCCAGCAGCACAGGGGATACAGGAGAAACAGCAAATGGGTTTGCCTTTAATCACAGCCTGCCGGAATCCTGGCAGACAACTCTCACTGCAGACAGACTGTGGCCTCTGTAAAAACACCAGAAATCAACACTTACAATGAGTTGTCTTCAGGAGTCCAATTCATTGATTCAAGTGGTTTATTATTGGTTAATTGTCTTATTATAAGAAATAAGCTCTGAATTCACTTTATTTGTGAACATGAAATTTTAGGTTTTGATCCTAAAAATGAATTAACGCATGCTTATCTACTTCAATAGCAAACAAAACTTTTGATACCTTGAGGGTATCGTTAGCCCATGTTATGTTTATTCCGTTCATGGCAAATAGTTTTCCTTGTGGTTGTGAAGCATCATAGCTCCCAACAGCTACAAACACAATATTTCCCACTTGGTTTTTCTGCCAGTTCACCAGCTCATATGTTGCTGCCGGGTCTCCATTTCTATCAAAAGACACACTTTCTCCAGACTTAAGAGTGAAATTTACACCCTGAAGATGTTTGACAACCTACTTAAACAGAAGAGCGATTAATAGGTTCATATACAGTAGATATATTATTTTTTTCTACTAGATTATTTACTTGAGTAATGAAGGCAAATTCTCACCTGTTTTAGCTCTAAATGATTTTTCCACGTGCATGACTGGTTCAACACTTCACCCTCTTGTCCACATTGTAACATATTATGGAAGGCATGAGCCACAGCATACACAGCTTTATAGACGTTGTTAGATATCCGTAACTCAGACACATCTGTGAAAGGATTGTTGATGTCCTGTAAGTTCTCTGAGCCAGAGCAGGTGGTCTGATCTTGCAAACTAGATTTGAAACTGCAGCCAAAAGTTTCTTCCCAGAACTCTCTCAGTAGATAATTCTGAGGATCTTGACTTGGGTTCACCTTTAAAAGAAACTCTTTTAGGCCTGTGATCTTTGCCTTTCTAATGGTGAAGCCCAGAGTCCCTATCAGGGTGGCAGAGTACCTCTTATTTGCCAAATGACTTGCTGTAATCCAGGATTCACTGCCAACCCACTGCAACCCAGTCATGTTCTGCTTTAGAACTTCCTCAAGCAGAATGTCCATCTCGACTCCGGTAAGGAAGGCAACTAAGACTTTTGCACTTCCTCCATGAATTACTCTGACCACCCTGGCAATTTTCTCACTGGGGTCAGTCCTCGATATGGCCTCTGAGTACTCAATACAAACCCCTTCCTGACTTGCAGCCTTGATAAAAGTCGCCATGCCATTATTACCATAGTCATTGTCACTTCTGACTGCCCCAACCCACGTCCAGCCAAAGTGCTTCACCAGTTTTGCCAGTGCTCTGCTCTGATAATAGTCACTGGGGATTGTTCTGAAGAAGGAGGGGTACTCTTTTCTGTTACTCAGACAGGCACATGTGGCAAAGTGGCTGATCTATTGGGAAAGAAAATGAGTGATATGTATGAATAAATCCATGTAATTTGAGTTGTTACTTATATTAAGAATCAAATTACTGTAAGCATCTGGGTTTTGAGCCATTATGATGCATCTGTGTCACTCATGGCAATCTTACCCTGAATTAAGTTTTGCCAAAAATAACTCACATATTTAGGATTGTTAAAGGTTCAGTTCTTATTAATTTTTGAAGTAAAGTGTTATCAAGCCTTTAAAGAAGAAAAGCCACATGCAGATTATACATATTTACCACAGGTATTTGGAAAATCCCAGCCGTCTGTAGCATCACAATAGTTGCTGAGGACCCAGAGGCTCCAATGACTGCCCGAACAGATGACGGTCTTGAGCAGGTCTTTGTCAAAGTCTCCTCCACTCCATTCATTAGGTTCAACATTGCACGTGACGAAGGCAGTGTTGAACCACAGTTGTCATATATTTTATAACCCACTGAGATATTAGGCAGTAGAGAGCTGCTATTGTTGATCTCCTCAATGGCAAAAAGCATTGTTTGGACAAAACGAAACTCTCTGAAATCTAACCTGGAAAAGTAAATGCTGTACACTAATGACTTATAATTACTCAAGAATCAAACTGATGACAAAGGAGATAACAAGGAGTACCTGGTGCATTTAATAGGCTGTGGAGTATCAGTAAATGCAAGTGTAGGATTTAAGATTTGGCGATGGATGGTAAATATTCCACCAAAAGTGAGATCTCCTTCCTTAGATAAAAGAGGAAACTGTGGCCATCCCAGCATCTTACAGAGCACAGTGTCTTCCTCTGCTCCAAATGCCCCCATGAAAAGCACAAACAACAGCATTGCAATGACAAAGTCGCTCATCTGGTAGAAGTTAGAGGCGCATACATTCACACACAAACATGTGATTCCTTGATCATAGATCTTAACATCTTGCTCCTGGGCAGAGCTTTATAATCCTGAATAAATTACTCCCGTCTGCAAATCAAATCACAGTGAGATTACATCATTCCACTTTGCTGTTCTTCATTTGATATGCTCTTTATGACCTTGAAATCATAATATTGTAATGGTAGGTATTAAGCTGCAATGGAGGAATACATAACAATAAATTATATCTACAAAATTACGAAGGGGCATATACATGTACAAAAACATACAATGAACAACAAATAACCAATAGAATAGTTATAAAAACACTAAAACAAATAGTTTACACTCTTTTTTTAGTAATGTGTTAACGACTGGGATGTGTTGCTAGGATTGTGGTACGCCACTACCATGTGCTTAGTTGTGCAAAATATCTGCACACAATTGTGTTAAAATTTGTATCGAACAAGTTTGCATCTTATAGTTTCAGACCTAAGACGACTTTTGCTGTTCACATATATAGCGTATTTATATCATGAAAATAGAGCTGATAATGTTACCTATAAATCACATTATTTCATGAAATATGTTGATATGCTTTTGTAATAACAATGTACACAATGAGGGCTTAATTAAAACCAAGAGACAGCATGTAATAGATCAGTTACTTTTTATTATATATTTTCCTATTTATGTGAAATAAAACAAAAATGTATACAATTTATTCTCAGTTTAACAACCAATTTGATAGAAGACACTCATTAAATATTACAATACATTAAATATTATAACATCTTTAAAAAGAAAGATGCATTATTCCACTTAAGTCCCAAAAAGAAATGATTCAATACTTTTTGACATTCCAGATGGTCTTGCATGTTAATGTTTTTTCCCATGAGGTGTTTCTGTTACACAACACTGGAACTGGACTCAACTGCAGGACTCGGGACGCGGAGGCAGAAGGTAAGCAGTCTTTAAAACAGAGCAAAGGTTCGGTACACGGGAGTTCAGTCAGGTAAGGTCGGCAAACAATCCAAAGGGGTGAGGCAAGAGCAGGGTCAAAAAACAAGCAAAGGTCCAAAACAGTAAACTCACGGGAAAAACGCTGGAAAGTAGGGCACATAGTCCACAAACAATCTGGCACTGGAAGAGGGGAAGCAAGGGGTTTAAATACCCAGAGTACTTGAGGAGCTGATAGGGCAGGCCCTCCACAAGGTGGGAAAACCAGGGGATGGAGAAGGCGTGGATAGAGGAGGGGCTGACCGTGACAGAGCCCCCCCTTACAGGACGGCACCGGACGTCCCAGGCAGCTCCGGGTGGCGACGATGGAACTCTTGGATGAGGGCAGGGTCAACAATGTAACTGGCTTGTACCCAAGACCGCTCCTCGGGCCCGTAACCCTCCCAGTCCACCAAGTACTGGTATCCTCGCCCCCTCCTACGAACTGCCAGCACTTACAGGACGGCACCGGACGTCCCAGGCAGCTCCGGGTGGCGACGATGGAACTCTTGGATGAGGGCAGGGTCAACAATGTAACTGGCTTGTACCCAAGACCGCTCCTCGGGCCTGTAACCCTCCCAGTCCACCAAGTACTGGTATCCTCGCCCCCTCCTACGAACTGCCAGCAACCGCTTCACAGTGTACACTGGACCTCCTTCGATGAGCCGGGGGGGTGGTGGGGGTCTGGAGGCTGGGACCAAGGAACTCTCTTTGGCTGGCTTGAGACGACTGACGTGGAATGTGGGATGGACCCTCATGGACCTTCGGAAGTTTAAGGCGGATGGCAACCGGGTTGATGACCTTGGAGACGGGGAAAGGACCCACAAACCGCGGAGCCAGTTTACGACTCTCCACCCTCAGTGGCAGGTCCCGTGTAGACAGCCAAACCCGATCCCCTGGATGGTATGTGGGTGCTGGCGTCCGTCGACGGTCCGCTGCTCTCTTGCTCCGAGCTGCACCCCGCAGCAGAATATGACGGGCCCCACTCCAGATTCTTTTGCAGCGACGAATGAGTGCCTGGGCCGAAGGGACACCCACTTCCATCTCAGCCTCTGGAAATAAGGGAGGCTGGTACCCGTACGCACAGTGAAAGGGAGACAGACCAGAGGAGGAGCAGGGAAGTGTATTGTGCGCATACTCAACCCAGATGAGATGTTTGCTCCAAGATGATGGGTTCTGGGAGACGAGGCAACGAAGGCCTGTTTCCAGTTCCTGATTGAGCCTCTCGGTCTGTCCATTAGACTGCGGATGGAAACCAGAGGATAGGCTGACAGTGGCTCCAAGGAGAGTGCAGAAAGCCTTCCAAAACCGGGAGACAAACTGGGGCCACATCCCTGGGGAAACCATGGAGACGACAAACATGATGCAACAGGACCTCTGCCGTTTCTTTGGCGGAGGGCAGCTTGGGAAGGGGCACAAAGTGCACCATCTTAGAGAACCTGTCGACTACTGTGAGAATAGTGGTACTTCCTCCAGAAGGAGGCAAACCTGTGACGAAGTCCAGAGATATGCCAGACCAAGGACGGTGAGGCACCGGGAGGGGTTGCAAAAGACCAGCTGGGGGTTGCCAGGAGACCTTTTTCCGTGCACAGACAGGACAAGCCGTCACATATTCCCTCACCTCTTTCTCCATCTCAGCCCACCAGAAACGCTGCTTGATAAAGAAGATGGTTCGAGAAATCCCTGGATGGCAGGAGACTCGAGAGGTGTGGGCCCAGTGTATCACCTGAGGACGCAAGGAGACAGGCACAAAAAGACGATTTTGGGGGCATTCAGCTGGGACAAGGGTGTTAGCAGAGACCTCCCTCACCCTCTTCTCAATAGCCCATGTGACAGCCCCCACCACACAAGAGGAAGGGAGAATGGTTGAGGAAGTCCTGGGGCCGGGATCGGGATCAAATATTCTGGAAAGGGCGTCAGGCTTGGTGTTCTTGGATCCTGGGCGATATGATAAGGTGAAGTTAAATCTGACAAAAAAAGCGCCCACCTGGCTTGCCTGGGGTTGAGGCGCTTCGCTGCCCTGATGTACTCCAGATTCTTATGGTCCGTCCACACTAGAAACGGGAGCTCAGCCCCCTCCAACCAATGCCGCCACTCCTCCAAAGCCACCTTCACGGCCAACAGCTCCCGATCTCCCACATCATAATTTCTCTCTGCTGAAGACAACTTCCGAGAGAGGAAGGCGCACGGATG
>JAFBJQ010004860.1:19934-155996 GCA_016785345.1 Trinectes maculatus
TTGAGTTTTAGGAAGGCAGCCTCAGCCTGGGGAGACCACAGAAACTTGACATATGGAGAGGTTAAAGCATCAAGGGTGCAGTGACAGTGCTAAAGTTTCTGATGAATTTCCTATAAAAATTAGCAAACCCAAGAAAACGCTGCACCATTTTGCGGTTGGTAGGAGTAGGCCACTCGGCTACTGCCCTAACCTTCTCTGGGTCCATCTGGATGTGATCAGTGGAGATGATGAACCCCAGGAAGGTGACGGAAGTCACATGAAACTCACACTTCTCCGCCTTCACAAACAATTGGTGGTCAAGAAGGCGCTGCAATACAGATTTCATGTGTTGGATGTGAGTCTGCTCATCCGGTGAAAAAATCAGGATGTTATCCAAGTACACAAAGACGTAACGGTTCAACATATCCCGCAGAACGTCATTGACCAGGGCCTGGAAAACAGCTGGGGCATTAGTTAACCCAAAAGGCATGACCAGATACTCATAGTGGCCACTAGGGGTATTAAAAGCTGTTTTCCATTCATCCCCCTCTCTGATCTTCACAAGGTGGTAGGCATTTCTCAGATCCAGTTTGGAGAATATTTTAGCGCCTTTCAAAAGTTCAAAAGTGGAGGAGATCAGAGGAAGAGGGTACCTGTTCTTTATGGTAATGTCATTCAGGCCCCGATAATCTATGCAGGGTCGGAGGGATTTGTCCTTCTTTTCCACAAAAAAAAAAAACCAGCACCGGCAGGAGAGGAGGAAGGACGAATGATGCCGGCCGCCAACGAACAGTCAATGTATTGCTGCATGGCCTCCCTCTCTGGTGGAGAGAGGGAATACAGCCGACCCTTGGGGGAGGGGTTCCCGGGAGGAGATTGATGCCACAATCATATACGCGGTGAGGCGGTAGAGACGTGGCACGGGTTTTGTTGAAGACCTCCCGCAGATCGTAGTAGCATGGGGGGACCTCGGTTAGATCAGAAGAGCCACAGGATGAAAGACAGGGCGAAGGCAAGGCACCTGGCGCAGACGCGTCGGAGCTAACCACAGACTTGACAGTAGAGATAGGGGGAACACAAGTGAAAACACAATTCTTCCCCCAACTTAACACTTTACCCGTGGACCAGTCAATACGGGGGTTGTGCTTAATGAGCCAGGATAATCCCAAAATTAGTGGATGTAAAGAGGATTGGAAGACATGGAAACTGATTAGTTCAGAATGATTACCATTAATGTTGAGCCGGACGGGATGAGTACGGTGTGAGACCCGACACAGCAGGCGACCATCGAGTGCTGTTGCTTCCAGAGGCTTGGGTAAGGGAACGAGATCCAGACCCAGACGCACTGCCAGCTGCTCGTCCATGAAACTCTCGTCAGCCCCGGAATCCATCAACACAGGGTGATCAGTCTTTTGCTCCGTCGTAACAAGCTCGGCATTGAGGAGAGGTCGGGAGAGACAATTAGGGGATGTGGTTTGGCTCACCAGTACTCTCCTCACTGGTGAGCCCTGTCTTTTACTGGGCAGGACACGAGGAAATGACCCAACTCACCGCAGGCGTCGCTGTCGTTCCTCTGGCGAGAGATGAGCTCGCCCCAGCTGCATTGGCTCCTCCGCTGCTGGCGGGGGCGCAGCAGCCCGGGTGTGCTGCGGCGAGAGGCCCCGGAGTGACGTCGTCCGTCCCCTCTGACTGTGTGGAATGGCTGCCGGCCGGCTTCTATCCCTCTCCCTCTCCGCCAGTCGGTTGTCGGTGCGGATGGAGAGGGCGATAAGCGAATCTAAGTCGGAGGGGAGATCGAGAGGGACGAGAAGGTCCTTGATGGAGGCGGAGATCCCATGGAGAAACGCATCGAACAGCGAGGCCGCATTCCACCTGCTGTCGGCTGCCAATGTGCAGAACTCGATGGCGTAGTCCGCTACGCGGCGTCTGCCCTGACGAAGTGACATAAGAGCCTGGGCCGCCTCACAACTGGGAGCGGTGGAGTCGAAAATCTTGCTCAGAGAGTCCATGAATCCGCTCAGGGAGTAGCAGATGGGAGAGTCCCGTGCCCATTCGGCTGTGGCCCAGGCCTCCGCTCTGCCGTACAGGTGCGTGATGATGAAAGCCACCTTCGCTCGCTCAGAGGGAAAACTCCCGGTGTGTAACTCGAAGTGGAGTCCACACTGGGTCAGAAAGGTTCTACACCTGCCCACCTCGCCAGAGAAACGATCCGGTCGCGCCAGGGGAGCAGCCGGAGCAACAGAGACCTCCGGGGATCGTGGAGCGGGAGCCGGAATGGCAGGAGTAGGCGTCGGAGGCGGAAGCACGGGGAGGGCCTCCAGCCGAGTCATCAGCTGCTGGATCTGGGTCCTCATGTGGCCTACCTCCTCCCCAACCGAGGCCTGGAAACTCTGTTGGTGGTCCTTCAGTTCCTTGACCACCGTACAGACAGCGGAGAGTTGTTCCTCTTGATGATGAATCCGGGATTGCTGGGCCCGGACAGCGGCGCACACAGACTCCGAGTCTGCTGAGTCCATAGCTGGCCAGATTGTTCTGTTACACAACACTGGAACTGGACTCAACTGCAGGACTCGGGAGGCGGAGGCAGAAGGTAAGCAGTCTTTAATACAGAGCAAAGGTTCGGTACACGGGAGTTCAGTCAGGTAAGGTCGGCAAACAATCCAAAGGGGTGAGGCAAGAGCAGGGTCAAAAAAAAAGCAAAGGTCCAAAACAGTAAACTCACGGGAAAAAAGCTGGAAAGTAGGGCACATAGTCCACAAACAATCTGGCACTGGAAGAGGGGAAGCAAGGGGTTTAAATACCCAGAGTACTTGAGGAGCTGATAGGGCAGGCCCTCCACAAGGCGGGAAAACCAGGGGATGGAGAAGGCGTGGATAGAGGAGGGGCTGACCGTGACAGTTTCTTTGTGTTCAGTTCAGGTTTTAATACAATAATTAAGTGTTTTGGGGGAAATATGCAGAAAAGTAGCCCACAATTCGAAGCTGAAATAATTAATTTCTACACAGCCACTGTGAACTTCCCAGGGGAGCCGACGTAAACTAGAATAACTGTGATCCAGATTGCATAGAATATCAAGTGGAAAACATAGGTTTACTAAAGTGGTTTGTGCATGTCTTGTAGGGACAGCAAGATACTGACCCCCATTCCAGCTACTTAACACTCAGCTGAAACCCACCAGAGTGGCAGCACACTGAAATCCTGTCCAGCACTGGCAGAGTTCAACACCCACTGGAAATGTGCCTGACATTGTATATGAACACAGCTCTCTCTTTGGTTGTACAGGGATTAAATTGTCATTTGCAGAGCTCCTGACACCCCATTCTACTGTAGGAAACTCCCACAGGATCTGCAGGTGAGTTTATCATTGATCGTTGGTCTACGGAGTTCTGGTACCAGGTACACTTATGAACATGTTATGCCCGGAGATGTTGTTTGTTATTGCCAATCAATTACTAGGACAGATTTCCAACACCAAAGCATGGTTGAGGTTCCAGTTGGGGTGGCTCTTCCTCCCAATCAAAGAGTCTCCCACTGTGATCCAAGAAGATTGGACATTCTAAGCTCCTGTTGAGCGCATAAGCACATAAAACTACCAAAGTCCTTTCCTTTGCCACCTGCATGTGCAGATAAGCAACTCTCTCACCCACTGGGGCAAACTCCAGAGCTCAGCCAGGGGCTCCTGCTCCTGCCCAGTGCCAATCACCCTTGGAAATTCCAGAAAAGACTCCAGAGGTTTTGTTCCAGAGCCTGGATTATATGTTGAGGTGAGCCCAACTTTATCTAGTGGTATCGCTCCACCTACCACACTAGCTTAGGCTCTTTTCTTGCCAGAAAGGTGACATCCCGAGAGTTAGTCTCGAAAACCCAGGGTCAGTACATTTAGCCTCTCATCCTCGCCTACAGCCTGAAGAGCACACAACCTTGATAAATTTACTACTCGCAAGCCAAAGAGGTGTTGCGTGCTGACTCATATGGCTGAGCCTGGGCCATTGAATATGACCTTCCAGTTCAGAATAGGGAAACGCAATGCCTAGGTTCAGAGGGACTGACTATTAAAAACCTCTTGTAAAACTTACAGTAACATACAGTACATTCATGTGAGAGTTATTGTTTGCAGGGACCTCCAACACTCACCACAGGTATATAAAAGGCTGCTATGGTGCAATCAAAACCTACTGTAGAGGTGGATGTGGTGTCCCCTATCACAGATTGCATATTGGAGAGTGTGTCATAGCTGACCATGAACTTTATATGTTTTTCAATCAACTATCACAAAGCCTTAAGGGTTTGTGTGTGGTGTGTAGGAATAATGCATTTTTCTCAACCAGTGACTGTATTTGTGGTCTGAGTGACAAATTGATGGGCCTATTAAATGGCCTACCATATTTGCTCGACATCTTTTTAAAAAACAACCTCCATTCAATAATGATTTAAGAAAATCTGACAATGCATTTGAGGGATATTATTAAGTGTTATTATTTATGTGTTACCATTTACTACAGTACTAACATTAATTTTAGGCTGAATCATTAAAATTGTATGGAAAACAATCTTTTGTTGTTGAAGCCAAAACCTTGGTTATCATTAAATGATTAATAATATAATGTGGTAATTATAACTTCAACATTTTAGACATTAAATGAGGATTCACTGAAATATTCCATAGTATTCAATAATGTTTGCAAAACTGTACAATGAAAATGTATGCTCATAAAGCTTGTAAACAAAGAGTCTATTGCACTAATTTAATGTATTTGATTCAATTACACTTTGCTTAACATTCAGGGCAAACGGGGAAAAAAATCAGGTACTTGTTGTACCTTTATGGGCTTATTATTTTACATTCATTCATAGCGAGCTCGACTGGTGTCTTCCCATCATATGCTTCTTAGTGTTTCTCTCTGGTTTCAGTAGCAAAATATAACATTTAGGAGCATAGATACAGAAAAGCAAACCAAAGCTTGAGGCCAGAATAGCAAAAATCTCTACAGCTACAGTGAACTTCCCAGGAGAGCTGACATAAGCCGGGATAAAGGTGACCCAGACTGCACAGAATATCAACATGCTGAAGGTGATGAATTTAGCTTCATTGAAATTATCTGGTAGCTTTCGAGCCAGAAAAGCAAGGATGAAGCACAGTGCAGACAGGAGTCCTATATACCCCAACACAACCCAGAAGCCTATAGGTGAACCGAAATGACATGCTAGAATAATCCTCGCCGTGGTATGAGCTGTGTTTCTGTAGGGGAATGGCGGGGCAAGAGTCAACCACAGCACACAAATTATAACCTGCAGTAAAGTACAGATGAGAACACTAGTTCTTTGAAAAGGGGCAGAGAACTGAGAAACTGTGCTTCCAGGCCTTGTCGCACTAAAGGCAACCACCACTGCTATGGTTTTAGCCAAGATGCAAGATATGCTCAAGGCAAAGGTGATGCCAAAAGCCGTGTGTCGCAGCATGCAGGACCATTCAGTGGGCCGGCCTATGAAGGTCAGTGAACACAGGAAACACAGAGTCAAGGAGAAAAGCAGGAGGAAGCTCAGCTCAGAGTTACTGGCTTTGACTAGAGGCGTGTGACGAAACCAAAAGAAAACACATGTCACCATCAGCGTTAAGCTTGTTCCAAATAATGAGAAGGTAGTGAGGATGGCTCCCATGGTTTCTCCATAAGATAAGAACTCGATCACCTTTGGAACACACTGGTTGTGATCTTCATTGGACCAGTATTCCAGTGGACATGGGAAACACTCTGCAGAGTCTGAATGAAAGACATAAAATACTGAAATGTGTTCATGGCTGGAAGTCAAAGTTGAACACAAGGAGATGAATTTTGCAGTAGGAAATTCACAAATTCATAAACATAACTTAAAAAGCCATGACACTTCAGGTTTTCCTTTTGTTCGACACATTGCCGTTGAGGGAGTCTGGCAGTCACTTGGGCATGAAGTGTCAGAAATTTGAACAGTGATGTAAACGCGAAATGACGTAGGTCACGTACGCCGCAAGTGGAGAACCCCCTGTAATGGGTTTCTCATGTAAGTGTTTTTTATGACATAAATCAACATTTAGAAATATAGGAGGAAACAAAATCTCTTTCATATTCTTGAGTTCAATGTATTTAGGGTTTATGGGTTTGGCTGATGAACTAATGACCTTTTCCTATAGTGGTGGTTTCAAAAATTCACTCACATTACACAAAACAAAAAAAGTGATAATTAGGAAAGTCTTAACTCACTGTTAGAGTCTGTGATCTCTCCAGCAGCACAGGGGATACAGGAGAAACAGCAAATGGGTTTGCCTTTAATCACAGCCTGTCGGAAACCTGGCAGACAACTCTCACTGCAGACAGACTGTGGCCTCTGTAAAAACACCAGATATCTGCAGTTACATTGAGTTGCCTTCAGGAGTCTAATTCATTGATTCAAGTGGTTTATTATTGGTTTATTATCGTATTATATGATATAAACTCTGAATTCAATTTATTTGTGAACATGAAGTTTGAATTTTAAGTTTTGATCCTAGAAAATAATCTGCATCAGAAAAGTAAATAACACAAATTAATCTACTCTCAGAATAAGCAGGACTTTTGATACCTTGAGGTTATTGTTAGCCCATGTTATGTTTATTCCGTTCATGGCAAATTGTTTTCCTTGTGGTTGTGAAGCATCATAGCTCCCAACAGCTACAAACACAATATTTCCCACTTGGCTTTTCTGCCAGTTCACCAGCTCATATGTTGCTGCCGGGTCTCCATTTCTATCAAAAGACACACTTTCTCCAGACTGAAGAGTGAAATTTACTCCTTGGAGATGTTTCACAATCTACTTAAACAGAAAAGTGATTAATAAGTCCATGTATATACAGTATATTGTATTTTTTATCTGATTATTTACTTGAGTAATGAAGGCAAATTCTCACCTGTTCTGGCTCTAAATGATTTTTCAACGTGCAGGACTGGTTCAACACTTCACCCTCTTGTCCACATTTCAACATATTATGTAAGGCATGAGCCACAGCATACACAGCTTTATAGACGTTGTTAGATATCCGTAACTCAGACACATCTGTGAAAGGATTGTTGATGTCCTGTAACTTTTCCGAGCCAGAGCAGGTGGTCTGATCTTGCAAACTAGATTTGAAACTGCAGCCAAAAGTTTCTTCCCAGAACTCTCTCAGTAGATAATTCTGAGGATCTTGACTTGGGTTCACCTTTAAAAGAAACTCTTTTAGGCCTGTGATCATTGCCTTTCTAATGGTGAAGCCCAGAGTCCCTGTCAGGATGGCAGAGTACCTATTATTTGCCAAATGACTTGCTGTAATCCAGGATTCACTGCCAACCCACTGGAACCCGGTCATGTTCTGCTTCAGAACTTCCTCAAGCAGAACATCCATCTCACCCAGGGCGAGGAACGCAACTAAGACTCTTGCACTTCCTCCACGAATTACTCTGACCACCCTGGCAATTTTCTCACTGGGGTCAGTCCTCGATATGGCCTCTGAGTACTCAATACAAACCCCTTCCTGACTTGCAGCCTTGATAAAAGTCGCCATGCCATTGTTACCATAGTCATTGTCACTTCTGACTGCCCCAACCCACGTCCAGCCAAAGTGCTTCACCAGTTTTGCCAGTGCTCTGCTCTGATAATAGTCACTGGGGATTGTTCTGAAGAAGGATGGGTACTCTTTTCTGTTACTCAGACAAGCACATGTGGCAAAGTGGCTGATCTATTTGGAAAGACAATGAGTGATATATACGAATAAATCCATATAATTTGGTTTGTGACAGAGACAAATTACTGAAAATCTGGGTTTTGAGCTATTATGTTGCATTTGAGTAAACCATGGCAGCCTTTTTCCAAAAATAAGCATTGCCCTAAAGCATAGCCTTTTTTGATGGTACATTTCAGTACTTCCATGTTCCTAAAACAAAGTGTGATCAAGCCTTTGTTTAAATTATTTAAATTATTAAAGGAAAAGCAAGATGCAGATTATACATATTTACCACAGGTATTTGGAAAATCCCTGCCGTCTGTAGCATCACAATAGTTGCTGAGGACCCAGAGGCTCCAATGACTGCCTGAACAGATGACGGTCTTGAGCAGGTCTTTGTCAAAGTCTCCTCCACTCCATTCATTAGGTTCAACATTGCGCTTGAGGAAGGCAGTGTTGAACCACAGTTGTCATATATTTTATAACCAATTGAGATATTAGGCAGTAGAGAGCTGCTGTTGTTGATCTCTTCAATGGCAAAAATCATTGTTTGAGCAAAATGAAACTCTCTGAAACTTATCCTGAAAAAGTAAATTAAATAATCAATTATAGTCACTCAAGAATCAAACTGACTACAGAGGAGATAACAAGGAGTACCTCGTGCATTTAACAGCCTGTGGAGTATCAGTAAATGCAAGTAAAGGACTTAAGATTTGCTTATGGATGGTAAATATTCCACCAAAAGTGAGATCTCCTTCCTTAGATAAAAGAGGAAACTCTGGGCGTCCCAGCATCTTACAGAGCACAGCGTCTTCCTCTGCTCCAAACGCCCCCATGAAAAGCACAAACAACAGCATTGCAATGACAGCGTCACTCATCTGTAAAAACATAGAGGTGCATACATTCATACACAATTCCTCGATCATAGATCTTAACATGTTGCTCCTGGGCAGAGCTTTATAATCTTAAATAACTGCGGTCCACAAATCAAATCACTTTGAGCTGATGAGATTACATCATACAACCTTGTTGCTGTTCTTTTAATAATAATAATAATAATTCTCAATGACCATGAAATTTTATCTATTGTAAGTTGTATTAGAAAGTAAAAAACTGAAATGGGGTGAGGGAGTACATAACATTTCCATTGCTCCACTGAGCCTATAAATATAAGCAGGATGTTTTTTTGCAGGAAATAAATGATCACTTTCTCAAAATTAAATGGGGAAAATAAAATAGAAAGAAAATTTGTACCTCAAACGAAATAACCAGCAGAACCACTGTAGAAATATTATAGCAATTTAAACAAATACGTTGGTCCAGTTTTGTAACAACAATTTAAATGATTAGAGCTTAGTTAAAAAAAAGAGACAAATATCAGTTAGTTTTTTTATTAGGTATTTTTATTTAAATATGAATTAACAAAGATGACCACTTATATAGTTATTTATAACTACCAATTCAGCTGTAAAAACAGTAAGCAGTAAGTAAAAAATAAAGATAAATTATTTTTCGGCATGTGTAGATCTGGCAAAATCAGGTAAAATACAATTTTCTAAAGACTAAAATCTAGATTAAGCAATGTTCTGCATGATCATGTTTTTCCCATCAGGTGTTTCTTTGTGTTCAGTTCAGGTTTGAGTACAATAATAAAGCATTTTGGGGCAAATATGCAGAAAAGTAGCCCATAGCTGGAGGCTAAAATAGCAAATATCTCCACAGCCACAGTGAACTTCCCTGGGGAGCTGATATAAGCTGGAATAAATGTGATCCAGACTGCACAGAATATCAACATGCTGAAAGTGACAAACTTAGCTTCATTGAAGTTATCAGGTAACTTTCGAGCCAGGAAAGCGAGTAAAAAACATAATAGGGCCAGGATTCCTATGTATCCTAACACAGCCCAGAAGCCTATAGATGATCCCAGAGCACACTCAAGTATGATTTTCTCCTTATAGTGGCTTATATTTTTAAATGGAAAAGGGGGGTTGGTTGTCAACCAGAGTGTGCAAATCACAACCTGTATGAGAGTGAAAGACAGAACGCTGAGTCTCTGCTGCACAGGCCCAAACCATTTCATCACATTATTCCCTGGAAGTGTTGCCCTGAAGGCCATTAAGACCACAATAGTTTTCCCCAGGACACAAGAGATACAGAGGACAAAGGTGATGCCGAATGCTGTGTGTCGCAGCATGCAGGACCACTCAGTAGGCTGGCCAATGAAGGTCAGAGAACACAGGAAACACAGAGTCAGGGAGAAGAGCAGCAGGAAGCTCAGCTCAGAGTTGTTGGCCTTTACCAAGGGAGTGTTTTTATTGATCATGAATAACGTGGCCGCAATTAAAGTTAGAAGAACACCAAACAAAGTGAAAAACACAAGTATTTTACTCATGACTTCAGTGAAAGAGAGAAACTCAACATTCTTTGCAATGCATGCATCTCTGTTTTGATTGGACCAGTACTCCTCAGGACACCTGTTGCATCCATTAGCATCTGTAATAAAACAAAATAACGTGACTATTATTCTAAATTCATTTGCTACATCCTAAAAACGTAAATACGCGACTGTACCATGGCAAACTTTAACATGATGCAGTGCAAGCAAACAAACAGTGTGATTCCATATTTCAGGTTAGCAGCACCTGTGATATTGCTGATTTCTCCTTCTGCACACGGTATACAGTCATAGCAACAGATAGGCTTTCCCTTTTGAAGGACTCTACGAGTTCCTGGGCGACAGCTCTCACTGCACACTGACACAGGCAACTTTGAATCAAGGAAAAAGAAAGATGTTAAGATGAGTTTTGTCATACTACACAACCAAGAAAGACTCTCTCAACATATTCACCTCTTTGCTTCCTCCAGGCCACATTATGGCTTCAGTGCTGAGGACGAACCTTTGTCCCGGAGGCAATGATGCATCATAGTAACCAACAGGTTTAAAGTGGACCAAACCGTCTGATCCACGCTGCCAGTTCACAATTTCATACTGGGCCACAGCTGCTCCAGTGCTGTCAAACCACACCTGATCCCCATTCTTAATTGTGAAGTTCACTTGCTTTAGGGACTCCACTGTCTGAGAAGAAGTGACACAAGGATTTTTGTTAGTATACTGATTTACAAAACTAAGAAATGCACAGTTTGGTCATCTGTTCCCTGTACCTGCCATGGTGTAACCTTCACTGTCTGGTCACATCCGTTCCTGTTAGAGCACTTTAGCATACTGTGCAGAGAATAAGCAATGGCATATATGGCTTTGTAGATGTTACTGGAGTATCTCAGCTCTGTCACATCATCATCATGATCTCTGAGCTCAATAAGCTCTTGAATTTCTTTGCATGGTTTACTGCTCTCTCCTTTTCTCTCCTTGCACGGAAACTCTTTTTCCCAGAAATCGTTGATTAAAAAATCATTCATGCCACTGATATTGGCCTTTTTCACAGCAAAGCCGAGCGACCCTCCCAGCACACTAAAGCTCGTAGGAGTCACAAGACTGTCGGCAGTGATCCAAGCCTCCACACCAATGAACTGGCGGCCTGTAATGTTGTGCAAAGTCAACTGCTCTAGAAGGTTGTTCATCTCTACATGGGCCAGGAAACCCACAATAACCTGGGCAGTGCTCTTACGGATTACTTCCACCACTTTCCTCAGTTTCTCTGGTTCTGCCCTGTGAAATTTCTCTATATATTCTACACACACGCCTTCCTCTTTGGCTGCAGCAAGGAAGATGGCCATGCCATTGTTACCATAGTCACTGTCGCTGTTAACTGCCCCAACCCAGGTCCAGCCAAAGTGCTTAACCAGCTGGGCGAGGGCTCGGCTTTGGTAGAGGTCACTAGCAATGGTTCGGAAGAAGGAGGAATACTCCTTCCTGCTGCTCAAACACTCGCAAGTCGCTGAATGACTTATCTGAGGAATCACAAGGAGAGAGACAGAATAAGAGGAGGCTGCTCACGACACACAAATTCACCCCAACAGACATGTCTCTTACCACTGGAATTCTAAAAGGTCCTGTTGTGCGTGACATCACAATAGTGGAGGAGGATTCAGACTCTCCAATGATTGCATGAACAGTGGATTGACCAGAACAGCTCTTACCCACGCTCCACTCATGACCATTCATCAAGGCCATCACTGCACGCATTGAGGATAATGTTGAGCCACAGTTGTCATAAATGCGGTACCCAATTGAAACATTGGGAAGAATCGAGTCACTTTTGTTTATTTCTTCAATTGCAAAAATCATGGTCTGGGCAAATCGAAACTCCCTGAGGTTGACACTGAAAGAAAAAAGAGCAAAATAGAAACTTCTCACTGTGGAAAAAAACATTTAGGAAAAGGTCTTGTCATGCAGTGCTCATTATTACCTCGAACAATTCAGGCGTGTTGGTTTCTCTCTGAAGGAAAGAGATGGTTGCGTGATTTTGCTGTGAATGGAAAAGGCTCCGCCGATTGTGAAATCCCCCTCTTTAGACAAGAGAGGAAGCTCAGGAGTCTGCAGTATCTGACAGAGAAGAGCGTCATCCTCTGATGCTGTAAACACCAACATGAGCCACATAAAAACCAACTCTGGTATCAGTGGTGACATTTTCTACTCAGTGATTAGGTACAGCACCCACGTACTGTAAAGGCTAAAGCAGACCCAAATTTGACATTTTATAATTGTAGATGATGACAGGTCACACTGAGCTCATACTAACCAATCAGAGATAAGTGAGAAAGGACAGTCTTGATTGTGCCTTGCTCTAGTGACCCATGTAGTCACTAGTTACTCGACAAATTAATTTCTTTTGTTGGTGTTGCTTTTTTAAGGTCATCTTGTAGGCACTGGACTTATTCTTGTATATTTACAGTCCCTATAATGTACTTGTGTGGATAAACGATTCTCCTTCTATTCAATGGCTTTTAAAAATGCCATTAAAGTTTGTCCTTTGATTTTTGACAGCTGCTCATCTCAGTGTTTTTCATGTGAACAATTCCCGAGGCCCCGACTCTAACTATTACGTCCATTATTTTTAACTGGACTGTATTGTGATTAACATCTGTAACATCATCAACAGGGGACAAAGCTATTAACTGTCAGGGACATTTTGACAGCAATTACTGGAATTAAAAAGTAATTAATCCAACATATTGTAATAGTATAGTATATAACATTATAACATTAAACTTTTAATTAATTTTTTTGTGATTTTGAGTTACACGTATGGTTGATTTTTACAAAGCAGGTTCACATGCGACGTCATTGGAATGTTTTGGGGGGTTATGATGGGATATTTTAATTTAAAAAAATCTAATATCTTAAAATGGGGTTGGATGTTGTCTTATCTGCAAAACATTGTACCAGCGGGGCATCACAAATAGAATGTTTCTGAAAAAATGTACCCTGCATATATCTTTAAATCTTGACATGCTGGACAAATTCTGAATACAGATTTGTAATCAGCGTACATGATTGAGTCTAGAACATGTGTACATTATCAATGTACATAAAGTACATAAAAATACCAAAGTGGGGTGTTTTATTTCTACATTTTCTTAATTTGTCAAAATACATCTGGACTTGCCATTCAGTCTTAATTATATATATAATTGAAAATGTCTTTCTTTTCTGTTGCCCATGCATAATGTCATGCATATTTACATCATCTGTTATTGTTCAATAATAGTGTGTATTAATTGCTTAAAGGAATTATTCATTTGGATAAGCAAATTAAATTAACTCTTTTGACATCTGGTCAAAATAAACAATTAACTACACCATATTTAGCAAGGCACTGGGCCATGTCATATTTAATTTGACATTACTGTCATTTTTCAGCAAAAGGGATGACTAATGGTGAGCTGATATGCCTCTTAGGCCCTTTTTAATTAAAAAGTTGTTTGTGTGTTTGTAGCAATACCTGTTAGTTCATGTGTTGCTTTCGGGCTCCCCAGAGTGTTTGCCCTCTGGGAGCTGATTTAGTATGAACACATGTGGTGAAGTTCTATTGCCTCATGCCTGACCATAACTTAACACCTCAGGCTCATCCCACTAAAAAACACTCCTTACTAACAAACTCTCGCTAGAGTTAACAGTCTCAATTGCGACTCCGCCATTTACCTTGGAGGTTATATGGAAATTCCCCCATAGAGCTGTTGCATCATGAGCCCCTTAACATCTCTCTGTGATCACCTGCACCCTGAGACCCAAAATCTAATGACTTTATTCCAATCCTTTGCCTTTCAAACTAAACTAACTTTAAAGAAGAAAGAGAGACAAACAAATTGCATCATGACCCCCCTTGGATCTCCTCATGAGATGCTGAGATTGACTGCACCCTCAGGCCTAAAATCTGGTGCCGTTATCCCAACATGGAGAAAATTACTTTCCCCATGTGGGGATGATTAAAGGTGTTTCTTCTTCTTCTTTGTCAATATGTTGCCTGTTGAACTAAACAAACTTCAAGAAAGAAAGAAAGAAAAACAGATTGCATCATGAACCCCTTTGGATCTCCTCATGAGATGCTGAGATTGATTACACCCTCAGGCCTAAAATCTGATGCCTCTATTCCAATATGTTTCCTGTTGAATGGTTTATAAGAAAGAAAGACAAACAAATTGCATCATGACCCCCTTTGGATCTCCTCATGACATGCTGAGATTGACTTCACCCCAGGGCACACAATCTGATGCCTCTATTCCAACACTTTGTCCGTTGAACTAAGCTAACTTCAAGAAAGAAAGAAAGAAAAACAAATTGCATCATGAACCCCCTTGGATCTCCTCATGAGATGCTAAGATTGATTTCACCCTCAGGCCTAAAATATGATGCCTCTATTCCACAACTTTCGAACTAAACTAACGTCAAGAAACTAATGCAAACAAATTGCATTATGATCTCCTTTGGATCTCCTCATTAGATGCTGAGATTGACCTCACCCTAGAGCCCAAACTCTGATGCCTTTATTGTCATATTTTGCCTTTTGAACTAAACTAACTTTCAGAAAGAAATAAAAGTCACACATAATAAGTTTGCTAGTTGGCTTGTTTTAATTGTGGGAATAAGGGAGAATTAAAAGGGGAAGCTGGACCCAATCCCAATCAGTCTTAGGGCACTGACTTTCATGCTAAGCACAACAACTATGCAAAAAGACGAAGACGAAGGACCCAACCTTATGGCTTTGGTAATTGAGTGACGAGCAAACTGTTGATGATCTATAGCTTAACATCAGATCGACATAGATATTTTCCCACTTCCCAAATATTACGCCCATGTATGAATGTACATCCCCTCTGTTGGTGCAAGAGTGTTGGTGAGGCTGGTAAGAGATGTTGGTTGTTGAGGCCTGGCTCACAGCCTGTGTCACAAAACAGTTTAACTTTGAATAATTTGGTTGAGGTCAGGGCTATGTACAGGCCAGGCCAAACTATATGGAGGATCGCACTGTCGTGTTGAAACCTGGTCATATTACTCTGAGATACATTATTCTGAGTCCTAACCAGGGGCATCATCTACCAGGATTTTTTTTCTTTTAAAGGACAATTTATTTTAACAGTGAACAATATCCATGTTTCAGTTAATGGGGGAGCACCTTGAAGAAGTCAGAGTTGACACAGTAGCACTGCATGTAGACAACTTTAGTGATTCAGCAAACATAACACATTGCTAATGAAAAGCAATGTTTGTCACTATATTAACCTGGGTTTTGAGAAAAAAGTCTAAATCAAATGGTTCAATCTTTTATCAACACATTCTCATCTCTGCAACATGGGCAATCATGGACAGTGACACTTTGCTTTGTGTCCTGAGAAGCATAGCCATAACATGGGCTATACTGCCATCTCCTGGCTGTTGTTACTTAACAGACAGAAGCACCAATAATAATAAAGATGTTACTACTGTTTGTATCAACAGCAACTGTGGTTGATACAAAATGATGATTATGATGACTGCTGAGAGTGAGTGGAAATGGTTTATAAATTGTGTGCCATACGTGGAGAAATAAATAGATTATAAAACGTATTAAACAAAGTGCAGGTGTAAGTAGGAAGTATAAAATGGACTAACAAAACAAGACCTATGAAATTTCAAGTAAAATTGATCACAAACACGATTATGTGATCCTCCAAAATACAGAGAGGAACTGTGTGGTGTGTAGTTACACACCAGAAAAGGCCCACAAGTATTCCCAGCCATGGGATGATGATTTTTGGGACTTCTGAAAAACCTATCACCTTGGTAAAGCGGACAAGTATACAAAATAAGTGTATAGAAAGTGCTGTATGGGAAAATGTTGTATGCTACACAGCAATATGACATGACACTAAAACTGTAGTTGAAGGAGCAGCCAGACTCTGTTACATCAAGCCCATTTAAAGATACTGTACAAGAAATGTTATTTCAAACTAATTGAATGAAGCCAGGTTGTTATGATATCTTGGGTCATGCTTGGGAGTTATCTTTATTTGCTCAAAACTAAAAGTAATGTGTGTGTCTTTAATAAGACTTAAACTGATGTGTATGTCTTTCATATGCCAAATACTAAGGTCACTGTCTGAAAAACAAACTCTTGTGTGTTTTCGATACAAAAAAGTATCTGAACGAGAAACCACAGTAGAAAAATAAAGGGTACGGTGATTCAGACAGATTTTGAGATGATTAATCTCAGATTTGTTACATTTTAATATTGCATTTTATTATTTCCATTATCAAACTAAATAGCTGTAGCTGTTATTGAAAATGACTGTCACTAATTAAAGTGATTGGCTTGTTTTGGAAGAGGCAAGATCACCTCCAATTAAAACTCAGATTTAATTATTTTCCAACACAACACCTGCTGAGGTCCTATTTCATAGCCTCAGGCTCAGATGGCATCAGTCGTGTCGGAAACACTTGCTTGCCTTTGCTTGCCCAGCTGGCCCCTTGTTTCACTCTCAGCCCCCTGAGTAAAACGTAAATTGGCTGGTTTAGCATGATGCCATAATGTTTTCCTTACATGATATACACAATAACAATAACAAGTGCCTCCCAAGTGTGTGTTACACTTCCGTGCATTGTGTCATTCATGACTGATTAAAATTAAAAGAACAAACATCGAATGTTGCAAGGTTGTTTTTCTCATGTACACATTCACAAATAAGTTACCCAAACAAAACAAAGACCACACACACACTTTTCTCCATATGTCTTAAACATTACAACAAAAACAGCTTTTTGTCGTTTTTACTGTTTTCTATTAAACATGTCATGAACAAAGAACTTTCTTCCTTAAAATTATTAAGATCTAGTATACTTTATAGTCAGTATTAAAGAAGACAAAAAGCCTCAATTTTAAACTTAATCAAATTAGTTTTGATGGTGATGCCTTTTGTTGTTGATAAATTTGATAAATCTCAGGATGAAAGTGAAGTGTGAAAGGTGGCCCATTAAAAGATTCAGCACATAGATAGGCAAGTTTGGGACCTAAAGGTCGGCGGGTCAAACCCCATTCGGCACCACTGTGGGCCCTTGAGTAAGGCCCTTAACCACCAATTGGTCCCCAGGTGCCTTACATGGCTGCCCACTGCTCCACATGTGTGTGTCTGATGGGTTAATAGCAGAGACTTAATTTAATTGTATAGTGGACTGTCACGATGACAAATTAACATTTCTTCTTCTTCTATGATGTCATAACAGGGTGCTTTAGACCAGAGTTTTTCAACCTTTTTTGAGCCACTGCACATTTTTTACATTAAACAAAATCCCGTGGCACACCAGCAATCAAAAAAGTTAGAAAATGTTACAAAATGTTTCCAAAACAACACTTTCGATGTCTGCAGACATGTCATCAATGCGTCTGACAACATACAGCCCTGGCCCTCGGGCCATAACACAGGCACAAACAATCATTTGCAGTGACTAAATATTTTTTTGACCAATTAAGTGAAATTGGACAATTTCCCACGCCACACTGGTGTGCCACGGCACAGTGATTGAAAATCACTGCTTTAGACTGACTTTTTTATAACAAGTAATAGGTCATTCTACAAAACCGGTGCCTTTTCCAATTTTTAATTTTCAAAATTTTGATCGAGGACAACAGTTTTTTTAAGACATCCACATTACGAAAAACATATTAGACTTTCAGAAAAACATATTTTCCCACCACGGACATTAAATCCCGATTAATATTATCTATCTTATTACGACCCGGCAGTTGTTGTTTTTTTTTACCCCACCGAAAGACACACACCATTTAAAACATAGGTCATGAAATATTTTTTAAAAATGTTATGTTTTCCTATCAGAAAAGGGTCCTTTATTTGATACTGAAAGTTACTGTCTTGTTATCTAATTTGAGTTTTTCATAATTTTGATTCTTTTCCTTGAAATTTGAAATGTGCATATCAATGGTTTCATTACTTTATGTGCTATACGTCCTATTGTAAAATAAAAGGTACATGCATTCATTGATCTACATAAGGACATCATTATACCACATTCATTTATTAGGCATTTCATTCCCTTCCAACGTTTTCTTTAAGACAGGGGTCTCAAACTCGATTTACCCAGGGGCCGCTGGAGGTCGAGTCTGGGTGAAGCTGGGCCACATCAGGTTTTTCACAAGAAAAGCTCTTACAAAAACACTCCAGTGTTATCAAATGTCTTTATTATTTTTTTTAACACAAAATAAGATGAAAAAATAGAAAGGCTGATGTTGCTGAACTTTCTTTTCTGGACACACAATGCTTGAAAATTCACCGTCTGTGAACCCTAACCCTAACCCTTTCCTGCTTTTACAATCATCTCACTAACCACATGGCTTTGACTGCTGCATCTTTCTCTTTGGTTGCTTTCTTCGGTTGGCTCTCTCATCTCCCAGGTATTTTGCATACTCAGCATGTCTAGTTGTATAATGAAATTTCAAATTGTGCACTGCAACTTTCTCTGTGCTAATAAGACACGTGGAGATGTCCCTGTGCTCAATAAAGAAATATTGCACTTCCCACTTTTCCTGAATTTGTCTGTGCTCATCATTCATATTAAGGCGGGGGCCACAAACTATCGTCCCGAGGGCCGCAGTTGGCCCGCGGGCCGCGAGTCTGAGACCCCTGCTTTAAGACATTGTTATGGGGTGGAAAGTCATGCTACAGGGTGGATGACAATGACTGTCCCTATGCTATTTTTGTTTTTGTTCCAACTTACCAGTATGTTATTAATTTTGGATATAAATATGAACATGGGATGACTTAATCGAAAGATTCAAAGAGAAACATGCCATATTAACTAACTAAATATTACATTTGGGTACATTACATATGTTCCTATTGACAATTTGGATCTGATCCATTGGTAATTAATTATTTGTAATTAGTAATCCATTATCTGTGCATGGGAATCTCATCAAGTGATTAGGTGACAATTTGACTGACACAGAGAATACAGTGTCCTGAGTGAGTCATTGTGGGTGCATGATAAATTTTATATATATATATATATATATATATATATATATATATATATATATGCATTTACCACCCTGTAACAATAAAAAATGTAACAAGGTGGAAGATTTCAATTTAAATTTCATTTAAATTAATATGTTTCATGAAAATTCCATGTTGGTCATTGTGGACATTGCAAAATCAGCCATGTCCTTACTAATAATGTCTAAAAAGTGGATGTTTTACTTTTAAGTAACACTTCGATTAACACATATTGACTATTCGTCTTTTGAAGCTCATTAAATGCTGCTGTGCAAGACAGAGCGCAGCAGAGCGGACTAACACACAGCAGACTACCTGACGAGAACAAGAGGAAAGTGAGACACTATAGTGACAGGAGCAACGAGACACAGGTGCAGCCAGTCAGACAGGTGAACACAATCAAAGTGATGGGAAAAAAAGAACCGAGACAGGAAGTAACTAAGACAAGATGCATAAGGGGACAGTCCTTCAAAATAAAAGTGAAAACTAGATACACAGAACTAACAAGACATAGGCAGCAGAAAGCTCAGAACCAGAAACAGAAACAGAAACAAAAAACTCTAATACATAACCAAAACAAAAGATCAACGTGCAGGGCCACATCACGACACATGAGGGTTTTGTTTTGGGGTTTTTACACGCGCACAAAATAATCATTTTTTGCAGAACAAACACCCAAATACGTAAAAAGTATAAAACTGGACTGATGTTTATTTTTTCTCCCCTGTCTGTTTTCTTTTCATTGTTTGCCCATCAACCTGTTTCCCTCCACAGCACATTAATTGTCTCAATGTGTCTATCATTATTCCACCTCCTGTTTTATTTTGTACTCACTGTCTTGTCTCTGTTTCAGGTCTCTTCACTTCCTACTCTCCTGTGTTTGCTGCCAGTTTGATTACCTGCCTTCCTTAATGTGTTTCATCTGTGTCCATTCAACTTCTTCCCCTCCCCTGTGTATAAAGGTCTCTGTGTTCCCTTGTCTCGTTACCAGTCCGTCTGTGCTGTCTCAGTCAGTGTTCTTGTGACTCTCTTCCGTGTTACTGACCTCCTTTACTCTGAGCTTGCCTAATCCTCGTCTGTACTTTTGCCTGGACTCAGGCTCTTGTGACTGAACCCTGCCTGTTATCTGACCCTGTGTTTGCCTACTCCTCTCTGTACCTCGGCCCCCCAGCAGACTTTCTGGATTTGACCCTTTGCCTGTTTTTGACCAAGAGACTGCTAATTCCATTAAAGAGGCTGTTCAACCTTAGTTGCTGCATTTGGGTCTTCAACTGTCACATTAACCTTTCCCTTACTACTCCGATGACACAATCACAACTGTTTGTACCCTGCTGTAAGAACCTATTACATCACGCCACTCTCTGATTTCTTTCTGTTTTTCTTTCTTTCAGTTTTTCTTTTTTTTTTTTTTTTTTTTGGTGTTGGCCCACAATTCCAGGGCTTCACAGAATACAGTGCAATGCTCAACACTTAGGGGCTCCAATTATCTTGAACTGGATATCCCTCTGACAACAACTGTGAAACAGTTTCAGTTTTCAGAAAAAGAAGGCTGACCTCTTTCCCCAGAGAGCAATGGATGCTCCTCTAGTCTAAGCTTTGGTTAAAGGGTTGAGTGCATGAAATTAAAACAAGCAGGACCCAAATGTGGGCACGGACAGGGGTTGTTAAGAGGAAAGGTGATTTATTTAACCAAAACTTACTTAAACAGAGGAACAACTGAAGAGTAACAAAAACATACACCCAAAGACCCACAAACCAAACACACAAAACAAAGCAGAGCGGACTAACACACAACAACCTGACAAGAACAAGAGGAGAGTGAGACACTATAGTGACAGGAGTAGCGACGCACAGACGCAGCCAGTCAGACAGGAGAACACGATCAAAGTGAAGGGAAAAGAACAGAGACAGGAAGTAACTAAGACAAGATGCATAAGGGGACAAACCTTCAAAATAAAAGTGAAAACAGGTTGGATACACAGAACTAACAAGATATAGGCAACAGAAAGCAACTCTAATACATAACCAAAACAAAAGATCAATGTGCAGGGCCACATCACGACACATGAGGGTTTTGTTTTGTTTTGTTTTACATGCACGCACTATAATAAGCCCATCTACCACCACACCAAACACATTTATTACCACATATAAGACTTATATAACTAGCTGAGGAGTTTCAAGGGACTTTGGGGAACCCAGGCAAAAGGTGGTAATTTGACTGTGACAGTGGACTACAGTAAGTCAGCAAGAGACACTGTGGGACTGTTACAATGCCTATAGTCTTCACTATTTCATGGTGAATCATATCCACTGCTGCCACCTTTTCCCTCCTTTTTGGAGTTGGCCCACTGTTCCAGGGCTTCACAGAATACAGTGCAATGCTCAGCACTCAGGGGCTCCAATTATCTTGAACTGGATATCCCTCTGAGAACAACTGTGAAACTGTTTCAGTCTTATTATTGCTCACTTCTAATCAACATGATTTCAGAAAAAAAAAAAACGACTGACCCCTTTCCCCTGAGAGCAATGGATGCTCCTCTAGTCTAAGTTTTGGTTAAAGGGTTGAGTGCATGAAATTAAAACAAACTGTAACATAACTCTGAGTCTCTCTGCGTCCCTCTCTTCTTCCTGTCCCCTTCCAAGCGTCACACGGGGACATATTAAGTGAATAATGAAACATGTATGGCCTGAGGCAGCACAGCTTGTTGCATGTAACATCCTCTTTACTACACAATCAGTGTTGTGTAGCCTGCAGGCTGTGTCCACATAATCATATCCACAAAACCCTAATGACTCATTAATCTCGCCTTATTAAATCTGTTTAACCTTGCAGAACTATATTTTATGTAAGAATGTGAGGGTAAAAAAGAATCATTGTCACGGAGTTGCAAAAAGAAAAAAGTTTTTGACAGTAAATTATATAGAAATATATAAATACTTCGGCTGTTACACACTGAATCTGAAAAAAAATACAACCTTGCATCTTTTTCTGTGCATTTTTTAGAAAATATTCATAAAGTTTGAATGTTTCATTATGTGTGATGTGTCTTTGAGGATTTCTCCCCCACACGGTACTTCATTGTTTGTGGTGTGTGTGTGCATGTCCATGTGCATGCATCCGTGTGCATGTGCGCGTGTGTGTGTGCATTGGTGAATGATATGTTCCCTGATTCTGCAGCCCTCTGTGACATGGGACTACTGTCTGCCTCTTCTTATCACTGAAGGATGAGTTAGGCCTAGTCAAGCATGACACACTCTGACAAGATACAGTAGCTCTTGTCTTTTTCCATTTTACTCAAGTGCTCATCCCAGCTCCCTGTTATTGTTGTGTCTGAGTGTGAAACCAGGGGCTCATTTTCCATCGATCAGAAACCCAGGGGAAAGTTGAACAGTTTTGATATGTGGTATACTATATATAGCCAGCATCTCTTTCTCGGCACCTCGAGAAACAGTATAGGTTGTCTGCGCTGTACTGTGACAACGCACTTCAGATGCAAGACTCTAAGTTCTACTGGGGGATTTATGTGAGCTAAGGTTGGTTGGATTTGTTTTATGCTTTCTCTTTGAGTTAACATAATACTTCTGAACTTGATACTGTGCTTGTTTGAATGGACTCGTGATGATTTAAATTTTTTGTTTTGTTGTTTGCTGGTATACAACAACGGTCAAACCAGGCATAGACATGCATTTGTTATCAAAGGTGCTGACACAGCTTAACGACAGGATGAATTATTTTTGGAAGCAATTAGCTGAGCGCAGTCTCTCATCAAGAACAACAGAGCTTGTTCTTTTGGGTTTTCTGTGGTGTGGGATTTTCCCCTACAATTCCCACCAAGACCACAATCCTCAGTGTAACACTATCCCTGGTTCCATGTCCCTGCCTGTGCTGGAGAAAAAGGGGGACATTACTTTAGGGGGTCTCTTCTCCCTTCACGACATGGTGGTGGAGGACGGTTTGTCCTACACCTCCACTCCACCTCCCACTCAGTGCACTAGGTAAGCTGTTTTTAGCTAATCCTCAAATTGCTGGTGCTGCAAAATTGTAACAAAGCGATTACAATCAGATGTGGCTCTTCCACATGTCAGTGTATACACTGTCTTGATAAGTCCATGTTTTCTTCCAGATTTAACTTCCGGACTTTCCGTTGGATGCAAACTATGATCTTTGCCGTCGACGAGATCAACAGAGATGACAGACTCCTTCCAAACATCACACTGGGCTATAAGATCTATGATTCATGCAGTACACCCCAGCAGGCTCTGAGGGCTGCCATGGAGTTGATGGGGACTGAGAGTGGTTCAGGGGTTGAAAATGAGACACAGAGTAAGGGCACCTGTCATGGGATTGTACCAGCAGTGATAGGAGATGGAGGCTCGACTCAGTCTATCGTTGTGGCTCGTTTCCTGGGGGTCTTCCACGTGCCACAGGTACGTTTATCATGGCTTCTCAATAACAGTGTACCAGTTGTTACTGTGTGTTAAAGCCACTGAGCGGTTAAGATAGCAATATGAATCGTGGTGTTTTTCATTATCTGATTTTATTTTTTTTCTCCATGCAGGTCAGTTATTTCTCCAGCTGTGCCTGCCTTAGTGACAAAAAGGAGTTCCCTGCCTTTTTAAGGACTATGCCCAGTGACTTCTTCCAGGTGAGATGTACTTGAAGACACTTAAAATGAGACCTAACTCACCAAGGGATGTCCACATAATTTCTCTTTCTCGGTTGCCCAGGTAGATGCACTAATACAACTTGTCAAGCATTTTGGATGGAGTTGGGTGGGTGTGATTGCAGGGGATGATGCCTATGGCCGTGGTGGGGCAAATATCTTTGCTGATCAGGTGTGTCACAAACCCATAAACTGAGAATTCAATCAAGATCAATTGCAATGTTATACCCCAAAACAATGTATAAAACACGGGAATACAAATGAATTACATTGTTATGTATTTCCACTTTTCTCTTTTAGGTTAGAAAGTTAGGTGCTTGTGTTGCTCTTCATGAGATCATCCCAAAAAACCGAGCCCAGGCTGCAATTTCACTTATTGTTTCCAAGATTCGCTCCTCGGGGGCTCGGGTGATTCTTGTGTTTGCTGTAGAGCAGGATGCAGCTGCGTTGTTTGATGAAGCACTCAGGCACGACTCTTTTCTCTTGTGGAGAGACTTCCACACTATCGTATTTATAAAATGATTTTTTCAAAAGCTTACTTTTTAAATGTCTGTTGTGATTATTAATGCACCAACAGTACATATCTCTTAAATTTAGAGAGGGGCTCACTGGGATACAGTGGCTGGCCAGTGAGGCATGGAGTACGGCCGCTGTGCTCTCTACCCCCAAAAAGTACCACCACATCCTCCAAGGTTCAATGGGATTTGCTATTCGGCAAGCACGCATTCCCGCACTGCAAAACTTTCTGCTTCGCTTGCATCCCAAAAGCGCAGATGCTCTTCAAGATCCCTTCCTGATCCCTTTCTGGGAAGAGGTGTTTCAATGCAGCCTGGGTTTGCCAAGTGAAGGTCAGCAACATAATGATAAGAGTAAACCCCCTTGTTCCGGAGCAGAGGATCTGAGGAAGGTGACAAATATCTATTCGGATGTGTCACAGCTCAGAATTTCCTACAATGTCTATAAGGCTGTGTACGCCATTGCCCATGCACTGCAGGCTATGAGAAGCTGCGAGGAAGGAAAAGGGCCTTTTGCTCTGCGGGCCTGTCCGAATATAGACAACATACAGCCATGGCAGGTAAAGCTCTCTATGTTTTCTAATTCAGTTGCAAACGTTATGCATTATTAATCAGTTATTAATCATTTAATGATTTTTGGTCATTCTACAAGGTGATAATACGTATTGTCTATATGTCCCATAGTTGCTTCATTACATAAAACAGGTGAAATACTTGAACACATTCGGAGATGAAACCAAGTTTGATGTGAATGGTGACCCTGCAGCCATGTATGACTTAGTCAACTGGCAGTTAAGCTCCAATGGACAAATGGAGATAGTCACGATTGGTAAATTTGACGAGATGGGTGTGAAAAAAATCCTCCAGATCCAAGAACAGGACATTTTATGGAATGGCAACCAGACCAAAGTAAGTATTAGTGTTCTTTTAATTGTATTTTGTGAATTCGTTTTTTTTTTTACAACCGTTGCCACGTGTGATTCATAGGTACCCTTGTCAGTATGCAGCAGAATTTGTCCCATGGGTACAAGGAAAGCAATCAGGCCGAACTTCCCTATCTGCTGCCATGACTGTGTGATTTGTACAGCTGGGGAGATAAGTAATCAGACTGGTGAGGCAAACCCACATTCCAAACATATGTTTTATAACTAGATACTTGGTTTTGGTTGGAAAGCAACGTTATAGCATCTAAATCCTTCTTGTCTTCCGTTTAGATGCTATCGATTGTGTGCGCTGCCTCCCAGAGTTCTGGTCCAATCAGGAGAGGACTGCCTGTATCCCCAAAGAGGTGGAGTTCCTCTCCTTCACTGACACTATGGGCATCACCTTGACAGCTATTTCCCTAATTGGGTCCTTCTGCACCTGCGCTGTGGTCTTCATATTCACGTTTCACAGAACCACCCCCATTGTCAGGGCCAATAACTCCCAGCTGAGCTTCCTTCTGCTCTTCTCCCTGACTCTGTGTTTCCTTTGCTCGCTGACCTTCATCGGCCGGCCGTCTGAGTGGTCCTGCATGCTGCGACACACAGCATTTGGCATCACCTTTGTCCTCTGTATCTCTTGTGTCCTGGGGAAAACTATTGTGGTGCTAATGGCCTTCAAGGCAACACTTCCTGGCAGAAATGTCATGAAATGGTTTGGACCTAAGCAGCAAAAAGCAATGATTATCTCCAGTACACTCATCCAGGTATGGGCTTTTTGCCTTTTCTTTGAACATTGAGAGTAGCGTGCATCTAAATGACTGAAAATGCTTGAAAAAAGACTTTTTCTCTTCATTCAGGTTATTATCTGTATAGTGTGGCTGGTTGTTGCTCCCCCGACTCCACGTAAACTGATGCCACGTGAGAGTCCGATAGTCATTCTCTTGTGTAATGAAGGTTCACAAGTTGCATTTGCTCTGGTTCTGGGCTACATCGGCCTCCTGGCCTGCCTCTGCCTGGTCTTGGCCTTCCTGGCAAGGAAACTCCCGGACAATTTCAACGAGGCCAGGCTCATCACCTTTAGCATGCTAATTTTTTGTGCCGTGTGGGTTGCTTTTGTTCCAGCGTACATCAGCTCTCCAGGGAAGTACTCCACTGCCACAGAGGTGTTTGCTATCTTGGCCTCCAGTTATGGACTGCTGGGCTGCATCTTTGCACCAAAGTGCTACATAATTTTACTGAAGCCAGAAAAGAACACAAGGAAACACATCATGTCTAAAGTCGGCATGGAAACATTTTAGTAAAATATGTTTTCCTTTTCATCCATATGCATTTTCCTGTCTTGTTCTTTTCCAGATGCATCGATAGCTTATTTAGTTAAAGTTCTGGAAGGAAATGATCTGAAACCTCGTTTCCCGGGATATGACATGTTACCACCAGATGGTAGCAGTGTGTCGTCTTTGTGCCTCTACAGTACAGTCATTCATAAGGCACATAAGGCACATTCATAAGGCACTGTCTGAAAACCCAAAACCCTATTGTTACACACCTTATATAAATAATTAAATATGTAATATAATAACTATATTATAATGTATAATAATATTAATTTCTATAAATAATTTTCCCTGGTGTTTTTATTATTTCACTATTAACATTATATCCTGGAGGATTAAAGAACTTATCTATCATTACTAATTGATTTTATTAATTGAGCAGAACTGAAACAAACACCCCCAGCCATCTACCAACCATATTAACAAAAACATTAAAAAAGGATAACTTTCTTGGAAATTATTATCAATAACGATCAAATTATTTTTTAAGTACTTGTTTTCCATTCTACATGGCACGACTTTGACAGCATGAGAGGAAATATAAAGGATGAATGGGATATGGCAGCAGTGTTCACGCTGATTTGACATGTGATAAAACGATGAGGCCCGGGGTCTCTGAGGTGCACATTGTGGAAATCCCTGCTGTCATTGGTTAATTAAATCCTCATACTCAGAGGACTTTACACATAAGCAGTACGCCTGGCTGTTTCCTACAATAACAAACGAAAACGTCAGACATCCTTTCCTCTTCCCACAGCTGCTCTCCGGCCTACATTGATTATCCACCACCAATTGATCTGTTGTTCCTACCAAGGCAAAGAAATAAATTGAAAGATGGAGAGATGTCAGGCGTCATCTCTGGAGGACATCTACAGGGGGAAAGCAGGGGAGAAGGTGTTAAGAGAGGCAGATTGACAACAGTGTTTTATTGACTTTGTATCACATGATATTACATGCATTATGGGACAGTGGAATGATTTATCCTTATAGTGCACATCCTGACTCTGTTTCATTCAGATTCATCCCTCACATCATTGCCTTTTTTTGCTTAATTTAATTAAGGGAATGAGAATAGAGCTTCTCCATTTTAAAATGCAATAATTAATGTATCTTAAATGAGAAAGCGCCGTGCAGTCATTTCTGCAATAAAAAAAGGGGCCCATCAAGTTATAGAAAAAGACATAGCTCTTAGTGGCTCTGTGCGATTGTTGAGAAGTGACTTTTTCTGGCAGTCCAGAGATATACACAGGAGGAAACTAAAGTTAGGTCATGACCTCTTCAGCTATTAACTCAGTCTTGTCATCAGTATTTTTTTTTATTAACAGATGTTTTCTGTATTTCCAGCAGGGATATGAGAGAATTTTCCTCACCATAACAGATGTCACAGAAGTGATAGAAAATCCTGTGTCTTGAATATAAAGTTGTAATACGATACCTTATAGTAGTAGTAGCAGTGTTTAGGCCACAGACTTATGTGGGCAGATAAAAATAAGACAAACACCATACAACAAAAATCATCAGTGCTGTGGCAAACATTACCTTGGTGCTATTTGTTTTGTCTGTAGCTGTAGTTGTTGAGGTAAGTGTCTCTCAGTTGGCTCTGTTGATAATCCACTTGTGACATATACTAATATACTTCAAACCAATCAATCAAATTGTATCTGCATAGTCCATATTCCCAAATTACAATTTGCCTCGCTGGGCTTTAACAAACTGTACAAGGTGCGACAACCTCTGACCTACAGCCTCAGTAAGGGTGAGGAAACACTGCCACAAAAACCCCTTTTATGAGCTGTGATAAGACAGGGATGTAATGTATGCAGAAAGAAGACAGCTTTGAATGACGTGTCCCATGGCAACATCACTAAGAGCTGATCGAAGACAGACCTTGATCAGCACTGACTATAAGCTTTGTCATAAAGGAACGTTTAGAGTCTGCTCTTAAATACAGAGAGGTTGTCCGACCTGGCCTTAAGCTGGGAGTTGGTTCCAAAGCAGAGAACTAGATAGCTGAAGGCTCTGGCTCCTGTTCTGCATTTATAAATATTTGGAACCATAAGTAAGCCTGCATTGGATATACTTGCAGTATATATATATATATATATATATATATATATATATATATATATATATATAAACACACATATACTTGAGCATTTGAGAGTTTTTCTCCCACTTCATTTTTGAGTGCTTGAGAGTAACACCGCCAAATACAATTACAAAAGCCCCAATTAGCATATTGTGTTTTGACAAGTATTTTGTATTTTGTGATTGTTCCAGACCACATCACTGGCAGAGATAAAAAAAAAATCTGAAATCTCTTGCCACTGGATTGCTGTGGCACTAAAAACATTAGAAATATGATGTAGAATGTCCTGGGGACGGGTCTTTTGAATGATATATAAAATGATGATAACGTAAGCATAATAAAAGCGAAGAAAAAGAGAATCAAGAAGATATTTCAGTGCTTTTTTCACGGTGACCTCTCTTGCACCATAATCCTGGCCATTTCCCGCTTTTAAAACCAACTCTTCTGAGAGCTTTTATTTCCAACTTTCTTTCAACTATTATATCCTGAGAGCCAGTGTCACAGACGAGATGGGCACCATAGAAACTGTAACAGAAACTAATGGTTTCTGCCATAATAGCATCATTCACTGCGGCGCATGTGGTCGAGAAGACTGGGCAGCAAATTATTAAAAGGTCTCCAGAGTCCCTTGAAATGAAAGTAGCTGTACTGATGCTGTGTTTTTCATAAGGTAGTATGTTGATCAAATGATATGGCAGATCAATATCAGATGTTATGAATTAGGAGGAGAGATGCTGTAAGAAACAGCATTACAGCATTTCTCCCACTGGACAATGTAAAAGTAAACAGTCCTCACAGTGTGAAACACAAAGTCATCCATTGCCTGTTGAGTGAAATGTTTTTGATGAAAGAATATTTGGGTGAATGTTTATATTCATTGTTATGTAACTATTATGTGCAGATTTTTCCTGCACTGCGTTTATGTATTACATTCCGCAGTTATATTTGTGCACTGAAAAGATGAGTACCAAAAGAGTGATCAAATGTTTTTAGTTGTTGCTTTATTTCATTATTATTTTTATTGCTGTGTATGATTGCTGGACAACTATGGAGGAACGTACAGTTCTCAAACGTATAGCTCTGTTTTCAGTTTTAATTGGATCCTTTTATGCCCAGGCCATCAGGAGTTTTTTTTTTTTTTTTTCATTTCCTTTGGTTACAGATGAATAATGAAAAGCTTCAGGGGGAAAGAACAGAACAGAACAGAAAGCCATAACTTCAGGTGACACCATGCATACCTGCATAACGTAAGGAAAGAATGCATATGCCTGGAGAACTAATAAAGGCAGGCACAAAAGGGCATCCCATAAGAACAAAATTTTAGCATTCCACAGGCGATCGGTTTCGCAGCATAAAAGTTATGTTAGGTCCCTGGGTATGAAGGCCAGGATGAGGCAGAAACAAGTCAGCAGTGCTGCGCAACCGAGGGCAAATGAGAAGCCCGACACACAGACCACAGCACATTGGAGACTGATATTGGGTCCCTGGTGGTCCATAGTCTCTTTTCGCAGGCTGAGGAGGAGCCGTGGTCAGCCACAGCACACAAATCAGCACCTGGAAAAATAAGGGTAGGTCAGGAAATTGAGTGGAATATATGTTTAGAATGTAAAGAAAATAAAATGTGGAGCAAGGAATCATACGAGGAAATCCAAATCACGGACAGAAAGCAGTTTAGAATCTGCAGGACGTAAAACAGGCCACTGACCTTTACAAATGACCCTGTTGTTAAACGGAGGTGGCGTATGACAGACATGGATATTTTACCTCATAACATCACAACTGATGTGTTCAAATCAGCATCGCATGTACCAGAGTGCAGCAGAATATAAACATCCACCAGGTAGGATCAATAATGCATCAGGTTTTCCTCTCAGTAGGAATAGAAAAGGCCACCAGATCTATCGCAGCGCAACACAAAGCTGATTCCAATCAGTGTGTGTCTCAACAGGCAACTGGCTGTCAATGTAAACTACAACACATAATAAGCTCAGCTTGAGTGACAGCAAGTACCCAAAGGCCACCTCTGAGCTGTTGGCTCGGCATCTTAGAGCGCGTTGAGGTACAGGGGAACAGATGCGGCGTTAAGATACTACAACGTTTGAGAAAGGAAATCTACCTTGTTAGGGAAGAAGAAGAAGAAGAAAGTAGAAATACATTAATTGAGCCACACAAAGGGGATATCAGGTCTGTGATTTCAATCCATTTCCACATATGAGTACATATACATGTTAGGATAAAGACCATGGTCATTATACTAACATATACTATGCTAATATACTAACAACATGTACTTTATAAGACTATTGCCACAAATGTTAGCACTGTCTTCCATTAACAGCCCTTCAAAAGAACAAAAATGTTAATGGACACAAAGATTTTACTAAGAAGGTGTCAAAGTATACAAATATAATAAATTAATATGGTAATAAGACCAAGGGAAAAGTAGTGACATTTCCAACTTGAGGCATTTGTAATTTTTTGAAAACACTTCATGGTCAGCAGCTCACACTCCTGGTCCCCTGAGTGCACGCCTTTGCATTTGTATGTAGGGTGTTGCTTGTGAGTTGCTACAGTACCGTACCCAAGGCTGAGCTCCAGTTTTTAAGGCTGGTGCCCTTGTACCTGGCAAAAGCATCTAAAACATATTGGTCATGCGTTTAATTTGGAAGAATACAGTGGCAGCCAGCTGAAGAAACCCTCACTTACTCAAAGAGAACTTGTAAGGTGAACATGGGGAAAAGTTAGACCAACTGAAAACCCCATGCACTTCTTCTTGTGAGGCCGCAGTGTAATACTACACAAGCCAAACACGGTTGCGAAAGAAGGAAAGGGAGGCTTGTGGTACGGCAATATAATCATCATTATATTCGCAACACATCGTGTATCCGCACCATGGGCACATCAAGCATCCTGAGGGTGTTTGCCATAACCAGTAAAGGATAACACATGTGTAACATCAACAATAGCTGTTTACACAGGCGCAAGTCCAAATTCTGGGTTTACCAGACGAACGTCCTGTACAGTGTACCACCACCATGGTTGCTAACAGAGTGGTCCGAAACAACAGCTGCCTAAAAGCCAGGGGTGAAGTAAGGCAGGAGATTGGAGTTTTTTCCTCCACAGCAAAGATCTGCACATTGGAAACCATTAGCAGCAAAGATTAAAATTGATGAAGCTCAGCTGGGCATGTTCAAAAAAAAAAAAGAAAGAAAACTTCCATTTCACAGAAATCATTCACCACTTTCCTCCTTAAATCCAGGGAATGTGGTACCTTAACATCAGCAGGGGATGCTACATCTGCAGCAGTACCATAGAATGGACAATGGTCAATGTAAATGCGGTTTGAAAAAAGCAATGAATGTGCCACAAGGTAAAAAATACTATTGATTGACTGTGTGACCTTTATTATAGTGTATTATATTATAGTGTAGTTTGTGGTCACAACACAAAGAATATTTGTGTCCAGGCTGTGGTTTGCAGGAGGAGAACATGTTTTTGTGAGAGACAGGATCAGGTATATTCATTTGGGGTATAATGCAATACAATATGCAACAAATCTCAGCATCCAGGGTGACAGTTGCAAGCTCAGTTCATAACAGTGAACATAATACATAAACAGTGTTAAGAGGAATGTGGTTAAAAGAACAGGGTTGGGAAAAACCTTTATGAACCTTTAATGAATCTTGCCATTTTGTTTCTTGGTTTACGACTTCAAATTATGCAGCGTTTTTACCACTGCAAGCTTCAGGTTCTCTTCCTCCTCTCCTCCCTCCAATATGTGATGAAGGTTTCTCCCTCTGCCCTTCATTGACTGGTTCCTGGTCCAGTACCACTTTGTTTTATTTATTTCTTATTATTTAAACAATTGTATGGCCAGGGTTTTCGGTTTTGCTGTTTCGTTGTTTTCCTTGTTTTAGTTCTTCCTGTAAAAAATATAAAAAACACATATGAAGGAGAACTCATCACTTAAATATTTAATTTAGAAATATGTGTTGTTCTTGTAATCAGTGGCATTTCTTCTCATTTCTGGACTAATTTTCAATGTTTACACCTAATCCAAGTCAATTTAGGATTTCTGATAGTCATCAACAACTGCGTTCTCCAGCAAGCAGCGGCTGTTCAATGCCGTGTAATCATTCAATCAGTTTGGCCCCACGTCTCTCAGATTTCACCACGCTGCTGATGGGCTGTGTGCGGGCATGTAAGGGTTCTTCGATGTGCAATTAGCAGGAGGAATAGATTAGTGAAGCCTATTGAAGATGAGAGTGTCTAGCGGGAGAAAGCTGTCATTTTCAGAAGCGGACCCATCTCGCTTACAAGTGTTCATCCAATTACACTACGAGTGTCCTCTCTCGTCCATCCCCTCGTCCATTCCTCCTTTCCCGTAATTCTTCCTGCACTCTCCACTCTCTAGTCCAGCTGTGCTCTCTCTCGCTCTCTCTTTCTCTCTCTCTCTGCTCATCTGCTCCGATTCTTGAAGAGTCTCAAGTAATTGCTGCTCCCCTCATCTCGTCTGCCCTCTTCCTGGCCTTTCAAAAATAGTTTTTTCGAAAACAACTTTTTGGACATTATGGGGGTAAAAGATGATTTATGTGCTTCGTGTCATGATATAAATGAGAACACTGATTACTCTCTTTTGCATGAACTTGGTGACGAAGCTAGTAAACTTTGCACAAAGACTGGAAACAGCAGGACACAACTGGCCCTGCAAAGTTGTGGTTTCATGCATATTACATGCTCTGTAACTGAAACGCAGGTCCATATTAAATAAACAAGTAATCACTTTCCATTATCACTCATAATTGTGCTTGTAGTAATGTCTTCTTGTAAGTACCAATAAATGTTTTTCAGTACCTAAAAGAAACCCTGAAAAACTTGTGTATGGTTTCATTTAGTGCATAGCTCTGACACAAGGCATCTGTCTGATTCCAGGGTTTTCTGCAAAGTTTGCAAAGTTGGTCTAAAACTGTGGGATGAGAGAACAAACAATCATTGTCTTAGCTCCAAATATTTGGAATGATTTACCCTTTTGTATTAAATTATCCAAATCAGGTTATTCAGGAATTGCGCAACCCTCAAATCAAAACCCTTCACACATTTTTATATTTATATTTTTGTATGTTTTTATGTTTGTGGTGGTTTTATAGAACTTTTTCTCTCAATTTCTTGTGTAAATAGTGTTGTTTTTCTCCTTTTCCTTAATGTATGTCCTGCTTATGCTGTTTCATAAAGCACCACTATCAGAAATCAACCTTAACTTACTTTAACTGAGTTCATCAAAACACATTTAAGTTGGTCGCTGTTCCTCTGCTGTTAACCCAAATTACCTTTAGACCCAAATGAAAAATACTCCCCGGAAACCCCAGGGGAATTCAGGAGGGGGAAGTCAGAGCAGCTGGGCTCAGGTTCTCTATATGACTTTACCAAGAAAAATACTACAGGTCAATTTACGTCCTTGTCAGCAGTGCAGTGCTTTTAATAAGTGCTGAGCAGAACAGGCTAAAGATAAATCAGACAAATGAAGGGCTGAGACTCGATTTAATTCCAAGTCCACCAGATTCCACTTTCTGCTGATGATGCCAAAGTCAACTCTTCGCAGCATGGAGCTTGGCATCGTACCCATCACAGCAAAAAGATCAGAACATGAACATGGACAAGAGATGTAAGGAACTCACGTTCCCCCGAGAAGATTGAGACATAGGAATGAGCCATATCTGAATCTTTCCACATCCTCCCAAGGCTTTGTTATTGTTTCTTTATTTTTCCTCTCCAGTTGTGTGTCCAACAGCTTCACCCCACACACTCTTTCCTGCTCTGTTAACGGTCACGTGGATTGTCAGCATTTGTCAGTTTTGTCCTCGTTTGTGTTACATGCTTCCTTAAGAGTATGTAAACGTGCATATGTCCTCATTAGGTGTGTGGTCTGCATACAAAGATGTGCTTTTATGTTTTATACTAAATTAAAGAAACTGCATTAAAATAACAGATTGTTTAACAGCTATTAAATAACAACGATTGAATATATTTTTATTGGACGTTTATATTTTAATTTAAGTATTTAAGTAAGTAAGAATACATCCAAACATGAGACAGGTTTCAGTGTGTATAGTAAATGATTAGAAAAAAGTGAGTAGTGCTAATCTGTTCATCTTCCAAAAATTCGTAGGAAGACTGGAGTATTTTTCTGCCCAGTTATTGTTGTGCAAACCTTTTTTCATTTTATTTATTTGGCAAAAATGGGTCTGTCACACTGGAGAAAATATAATCTTATTTTATATTTAATATAGATAACTTTTTGGCAGACATGGAAATGTTATAAAAGTGAGCAATTTGGCTGCAATTCATTGCTGCAATAATCTAGTACTATTTTTTGACAAAGTAATTGTTGCCCTGTTTGTTGTCCAAATGTTTTTATCTCTTTTGTTTTATTGCGCTGTAGAAGCTACAGCACTTAGCTCAACGAAGCTTAAGCAGGGGGGAAATACTGAGTGGTAGTAAAATGTGCTTACATTTATGTGAGTCCTTTTTTGCATTTATGTCGCCTCACCTGGACATCTAAAATATTGGGTATTAGTGCCAGAAGTGTTGTTGCCATGACTACCACCAGTCTGGCTTTTTGTATTTTGAGTTGTCATTTGATCCCAGGTGTATTTAGATTCCATCTAGAAACAGCTCTGTTTGCCTGACATGACAGTTCATAAATTGCGAACCCCAAGACTGTTATAGTAGCACTGTCAGCTGGAAAGCTCTTTGAAGTCTCCATTTAATAACAGATTATTAGATTGCATTCTGTCCTCACTACAGATCATGTCACATCCACTTTCCAGTTAGCAGGAGGCCTAAGCCTTTATAAGCTCGTACAGGCTGAATAAGCCTCTACACTTGATGCTGAACATGTGCACCAGATGCAAACATCAGTAACGAGGTAGAGATGGAAACTTCCTGGACCACAGCGATGCATTAGGGTTGGCTGAAACACATGCCAGATGCATAAACACTTGCACACATGTGCTCATGCAGGAAGACATGATAAAGCAAACAGTCGCGCATACACATGCACATGCATCAGAAGCTTATATTAAACACAAACTACATTTTGAGTAGCATCAGGATGTTTGTAGCAAGTACCATAATTGTGTGTTTACGCTGTTAGCATGCCCAATCTGTTTTCTTCAGTCATAGCAGAGGGTGGCCTCTTGCTGCCGTTCATCACACACAAGACACACAACCTCTACCAACTCTCACATCATGCATGCATTTTGGCAAAATGTCTGCCTGTCCACCACATGGTACTGTATAACACGGCCTGCCAGGTGTGGTGGTTAGATTACATTTTTATTGGCATGCTGCTTGCTCAGTGTAACACATATGACAAGAAAGTGATCTGGACAAAAATGTGCCTGATGTTCAATTCTATAATGAGGCAAATGTATGGAGGCAGAATTTTAAACCATCCCAAACAAAACCTTAGTTTATTGTAGTAATACAGTATCACAGTAATGATGTAATCAGTGCATAATTCGAGCTTGATAAATAGTCTTAGTAATGAGCTGTGTATTTGCAGTCGTGAGCAGGAACAGTTTGATAGAAAAATGGCCTCTTTGGTCTTTGGCCTGTTTTAACTCGATTACAGAAAATGTATGAGAACGTGTTGCTGTTCACTGACTGAACAGATCCAGCTATGCTTCATATAAAACATGAAAAGGGGCACTTTACAAGAAGGGTCAGAACGAGCTACCTGCTGAGGAGACTAAGGTCTTTTGGCGCACAGGGCCCACTTCTAAAGAGCTTTCCACAGCATGGTGGCATCAGCCATTTTTTATGGCGTGGTCTGCTGGGGCAGCAGCATATTACAGCTGTGTACTGTTACCAGCACTATTCACCGTAGTAATGTTCATCTAGCTCATGTAGAAAGTGACTAGTTTAAGTGATCCTTAAACTCGTCATTGTAAAAAAAACAATGGGAGATTTAAGTCACTGTAAAAATGTAAGATATATCTTAGCTATTAGCTGCTGTGCTTATGAATGAATTGCCCAACCATCAAACATAATGAAGAGAAGCCACCGAGAGATCCGCATGTCAAAAAGGAATTGGCATTTTCCATAATGACAGAAAATTTGTTATACCCGTGGAACCAATTAAGTGCTGTGACCTTAATGCCCGTCCTGAACTGGAAGCAGTTCATTAGAATTGCATGGTCGACAGCACCTACTGCAATAAAGTGTAAAAGTAATAAAGCTGATCTTTCACCTGTGCGCCACTAAAGGAGGATCATTTGTTACTTTAATGAGAGCTGTCTCTGTAACAGTGCAACTCCATCAAAACCGGTTCTCTAAATAAACATAGTTTTGAGACGTTTCTCTTATTTAAAGTATGTCCTGGAATATGTCTTTAACTAATCTTGTGTCTTGAGGGATTGGTATAAATCCTGTTCTGTGAGGTGAAATATGCTAAACTGCTGAACACTGAATAAAAAAGGAAATGTCAAGTGCACTGCAGTAACCTGGTCAAAGCATACGTAGAAAAAAAAAGCTTTTTTACAGAATGCTACTATAAACAAATGCTGTAATTTTGTCGTCAGTACCAAAATCTGAATCTGTGTATAAATTAGTTACAATGCTTAGAAGAACAGCATGCATATACTGAACAACCACAGGATGTCACTGTTTTACATTACATTCCATTTATTTGATACCTGAGAGTGGACTGGTTTTTATGCTATAGCTATTAAAATGGTTTACACAAAAACTCAGCAGATGGTTATCGGTGACCATTAACAATAAGAGCTCAGTGAGAATATGCACCTGCTCCTTCGACCTTAGACACTTTCTCATCCATGAGCCTCCTGCATGATGTGCTCACACGTCAACATGTCAACTCTGGGCACATGCTCTCCAAGGTGTGCATACTGTGTGTGCGCGCACACACTTTTACACACCTCATGTAACACACATAAACACAGGCATTCCTGGGGCTGCATGCCGCCGACCTCACCCCCCCCCTCCAATTTGAGGGTCACCCAGAGGTCACATGAGGGAAAGTTGAGTTGTTTTATGACTAGAGGGCAATAGACGGGAGCAGAAGTTTGTACTGAGACCACAAACAACAGAGGGAACGGCACAGGTGACTTTTATGATAAAAGTGCAAAATGGTGAAAGGTTTTTCCGGTGACAGATGTGTTTTCAGTTTTCAGTACACTGTTTTTCCCATTCTCGTTAAGTAACAAGTAACAAAACTCCAGCGCGTTCCGTGTTCCCTCAGTGCAAAACATCAGCAGGCTACAGTGTTCAAAGTGCAAAACACTTTCCCGGGAACATGCTGAGGTGTTGTAATCTTAGCTGTGATGTTAGCTAGCTTAGCTGTTAACGACAACAGAGTGTGCGAATACGAGGAAAGTGGGTGGTGTGAACCTTCGTTTCTGTGCTTCCAGCCAGTGAGAGCAAAAAATGGGAGGCCTCGCATCGACTTTTTTTTATTTTATTTTTTTTGAAAGCCAACGTTTTTGGCCACACTGCTGATATGTTGTGGGATGTGAGGCAAACCCCGCTAGAAGCTGCTGGTCAGCTCAACCAATCAGAGAAAGACATTAGGATTGTTTATTGAAACAATGTGGCACAAACCACTAATGTGTAGAACTTTCTACTGCGCTAACATCTCGTAAACGTAACAAGAACCCCAAATCAAATAAAGGCCGTTTTATTTCTGTGTATTTGCACAAGTGTCCCTGCTATGCCCCCACCCCCCTGTTCCTTAAGGCATGTTTGACACTTGGCTTCAAAGTCTGACTGTTCTGCTGCGTTGGCTTTGCAGCACTGTCCTACACATCATGTGTGTTATGGTTCTCTTTGACTCTCTCTTTTACTTTCAAACCCTCTGAAGTTGTTTTATCTGCATGCCTTATTCATTTCACCGGTTTTACCTGTAAATGGACACCTCGCCCATGCTAAGATATATGTGTTTGTCGGTTCATGGCAGCACGGGGTGCATTGGTCAGTGGGTAGCTTGGGAGCAGTCATAAAGTTATTGCACGTTTATTATACGCTCGTATAGAATAACTTCACATACCCCCCCTTCCCCCAATGCGTGTAGGTTCAATTAGTGAGCTTGAAGTAACTTTTTTCCCTCTCTACTGAAATTACAAAATTAACTGAAACCCTTATATTGCTAATATTCTCCCTCAAGTCAACATTAATGTACGAGTGAAACATAACATTGAAATGTCTCACTATAGTATAACCCTCTCAATGGATAAAAGCATTTCTATGAGAGCTCTGTATCTATACTCTCTGAACTGCAGGAAATAAAACATGATGCCAAGATATTTTGTATGCGCACAGTGTTATGCAGTAAGCAAAAGTCAAACCCAAAAAAAAAATGTTGCATACATGTTGACGCTTGAGGCTAAAACGGTGACTACACACACACATATAGACTTCACAGGACAATGTCCCTGCAGACTAAATATGTTCTTTAAAGATTTATTGTCAAAAACAAAAATTCCTCAAGATGATTATCATTCATTATAATAAAGTATCTAAATACAGGCAACTGAGGTATATCTCTCTTTCTACATTGGAGTGTGTGAGAGCGAGGCAGAGAGACAGAAAGCCTGAGGGAGTGAGCAACGGTGTGAGGGAGACTGAAAGCTTGAACAAAAAAAATATGAGAATAAAACAAGGGAGAGAAAAAAACAATGTACAAAAGGCTAAACGTGGAGCGTGTCGTATACAGTCTAATCAAGTGGCATACGTGACCATGGCACATTATTCATTGCACTAATCTCTATAAAAAGGCAAAGGTACCACTTTCCACAACTTGTCATCATCTTCATTAAAACCTCTGATTATATTCTAACATAGAAAAAAGCCACACACAACAGTGCAGTGGAATCTGCTGACTTCTTACAATCCTCTGCATTCAGAAAAATGCACGCACGAGATATTCATCCATTTCCATCAGATTCCTGCAGCACGCTATTCGAAATAGGTCAAGTCCGTCCCAATAAAAGCTTAATTATACATTGTACAGACTCAACTGGCTTTTCTCATAAGTGTATAAAATAATAACTTGAAAAAAATGGTTAAATCTCCAGAACATAGGACCTTTCATCAAAGCATGTTGATTTGCTGACACATTTTTTCTTAACTTTTGTTTTCTGGCAGATAACTCTCTCCCACAGTAGCACAACAGATCATGTAAGGCAAACTGATTTCCTTCACAAATGATTGGCAGCAATTATTAAGAGCAGAAACAAATACACAGAGACAAATACATCCATGCAGAGACGCAAAGGAGGTTCACTGAACATTTGGGTCAGTTGTCTTTCGATTGTCAGCTCTGTGATTTCGGATCACTTGTCATCTTGAAGAGGGAAAAAAAAACAACACCTTCATTTTGGTTTAAGTGGCCTTCTGCAAAGGAACAGCAGCCCTCGAGTAACTGCAGTTATCATTAATTATTTCATTATATTATTGCGTAATATCTGATCACAATGAGCTACTCTCTGGTTTATTCCACAGAAAATACTATTCTCTGTCATAATGTTCCTAATCTATGCTGATGTATGTATTAACAAAGAGTAAAATACGAGTACATTGTCGAGTGTATCGGTGTGTAGTTATAGGCTGAAACCAGCTGAGGTTTTATGAGAGGCATACAGCTCAGTCCCACATACAGTTAAGTGGTTCACCGCTGTTACATGTGTATGAGTGTGCGTGGGTGTGCGGTGTTTTCATATGCCAGTGGGCTTGAGCACATTTGTCTGTCTGCCCCCTCTCTTGCCAACCACTCGCACACTATACGGACTGAAGCGCACACTCACATACACATTGACTCAGACTCAAAAACGATAGGTGAAAAAAAGATGAGAATGAATAATAAGGAGAAGAAAGAGGCGTGACCGTATCCAGTGAGAAGCAGGACAGTTAGGCTGATTGAATGGACTACAGTATCAGAGATGGAGAGTCTGTGAGGGTACAGTCTGCTGCTGTCCTTGGGAGGAAGTGCATACTGCAGTGTCAGTCCACCAGCCCTGGTCTATCCTGTGAGGAGCCAAGGGGAGCTGTCACTTCCCTGTAGACACACATGAGTGCAGCAGCAGTCAGAGGGGAGAGGTACTATAGGGGAACCAGAGGGGGGACCCATATCAGAATGGTCCCCACCCGCGAGGTCTGTGGATCACCACACACGGCAGATGTTGTCAGGGACCATGTAGCTGCTCTTGTTGCAGTTAAATGCTTTGGCAAATTCTGGGAAATTCTGAAGAGAGCCCAGCACCCTGTGGCAGAAAGGAAAAGAAAGACTGTTGTTGCTCTAATGGTAAAAATTCCTGATCCTGAAATTTATACGACCTGCAGTTTTGCACCACAGTTATGTGTTTCCTGCCCTTGGACAAGGATGACTGATGGAGAGGAAATAGAACTGGCATGAATTTACCTGAATTTTCCTGGACTGTGTACATCTACTTTAACAGAATTAACAGCTTGCTCTGGTCTGTGCGTTCCACACCACACCTGAAAAAAGAAAACAGCGTTTAGTGTGCACTGTATTAGGCATATAAATAGCGCACCATCCATCCATTCATTCATTTACCTACCTGAGCAAAGTTTAGGAAGAAGAGTTGGTCATGGGAAAGGTCAATGCCAGGCAGTGGCAGCTCCTCTCCATGCTCCTTCACATAATTCTTGTAGGCCTGCAGTGATGATGCAAGATACATACAATAATCCTGGAAAACTCTTATTCTCCTATGCTGTTTACATGACCCATTGACGTTCTACTGTGATGTTGTTTCAGACGCATTAGTTACATTTTGTAAATATGCAATAAACATGAGTATTTGAAGATGAAAATCCAAATTGTTTTCGGCTTAAATTGTTATTCCATTAATTAATTAACGACAAATGTCTAATCCCTCCAACGTCTAATGCAGTTTGAGATTTTATGTGGGTTGTTTGGTGAATCATTAAAAATACATGCGGTTGGTAAAGACCATGAATTTATTGCAGCTAACGAAAGTCGCTGCATGCAATTTCGTTGTGCTTTTTGTGCACTGACAATAAAGATTCAGAACTGAATTTTCTGCAAATTAGCATCTAAATTTTAATCCACATTACCTTGTGTTTATGGGGATAAAGTAAACTTAAATATTTAGCGTTCAATATCCGGCCCTGCATTAAAATTCCCTCATAGAGGTATGCTGTCAGTTTCAGGAGGAAATAAGAAAGAAACACAATTGTAACCATATTATAAAATAAATATAAAAGACTTGTATGACATCATGTTTGATCTGTATATGTACATATTTTATCATTTCCATCTGTAAAGTGTTTACCTCCGAACTGACGAAATTAGTGACAGCGTCATTTCCTTCGTTAGTGTGTTTACAGTACAATGAGTCAGCCAGGGACCTGGCAAAATGATTCATCTGTTTACATTAGACTGCCCCCAGTCTCACTGTAAACCAGGGCTCTTAATGTACTTAGGCACGTTACCTGATACGCTTGCCGTATCCCTCCATTGTCAGCAATGTTCTCCCCAAGGGTGTTGTTACCATTTAACTGGAGGGAACATGAGGTGAGAGAAAAAAAATTGCCCGGATAAAGGTAAGGGGACTGTAATTCTCCTTATGTATTGAAACAAAGATTGCAAATAATTTAAAAAAGTGTCTAAAAATAACTTTCTGATTGAATTAAAAAAAAAACATAGAAACACAATAGGACAGCAGAGGAGCGATAAAGGCAGGGAGAGGTATTGATGCAACAACACAAACTATTAAAGACACTTGAAGCAGGGGAGAGATAAGGCTGCAAAATTGGTGCTGGTAAAGGTAGCAGGACATAAAATATGACCAAAAGCAAGGTTTAGGCTACGAATGAGAAAACACAGCTGTAAAAGTCTGTAAAACCATGAAGTGAAACTGAGACTGTCTGCCAGGACATACATTAAGTCCACCAGCGCGGTCCCAAGAGAAGTTTCCATACTGATCCACGATGCACTTTGACAGCTCCAGGAACCTCTGAGTGGAGTCTGGCGTCCACCAGTCCTTCAGGTCGCCGTCCTTATCATAGTTACGACCTTTAGAAAAAGAGGCCAGATGTGTAGGGCTTCAGATGGATTTCGTCAACAAGAAATCTTTATGCCCGAACATCAACGATTTGTCTAAAATGGTACTTCAGCACCGAATGGGATGGCAGTTACTGGCTTTTATTCCAGTTCGTCATTTCATTCGGAAATAGTACCACTTCGCTAAAGAGAAATATCTTTAGCCAAAGACTGAATAAAACTGCCCCTAGAAGGAAGTGAGAGCAACAGTGTGGAAAATCATACCATTGTCATCAAAGCCATGTGTGATCTCGTGACCGATTACCATGCCGATGCCGCCATAGTTGAGAGATTTAGCTTGACCTTTGCTGAAAAAAGGTGGCTGGAGGATACCTGCAGGAAACACTGACACCGGGGGGGGGGCGCTTAGACTTACTTTCTCAGTGGTGACAAAAAACCCTGACAAAATGTGTTTGCAAATGAATGTGAAAATACCTATTTGGTTTTTGCTGGATGAGTAGAAGGCATTGACAACAGCGGTTCCAGTTACCCACCTGAACAACGAAATAGTCGTTAAGTGAGGAGGTGTGTGGTGCAGCGCAATTTATTTTTGATGAAAGATATTAAAACCCGTGCTTATTAGGAACCAGGCTAAAATTAACTTTCCCTTATGTGCATACTGGAAAGCTGAACTATGTGAATAAGAGTCTACATTGGAGAAAGTAAACGCATTATCCTAAATGCAAGCTTGAGTCTACAGTACAAATACATCTAGCAGATAAGTCACTTATTATTAGTGATTTAAATACTTGTTATTGTTAATTATAACACCGATGGATTTTTTTTTGATCAATATAACTCCTCCCCATGGGAAACCTTACTCCTCTTTGTTGACTCGAAGCCTGAGTTTCCGCAGGCGTTTCTTCTGCACATACTCCAGGTTCTGAAGGATGTTTTCAAAATACTCCTCTGCACTGTAGCTCAGCTAACACCGACACACAGCCAGAAAAGCAGGAGGATTAGCTGATGATGGGAGCTATCAACACCCAGTCATTCTCCAGCAAATCTCATAAAAGCCAAGAATGCAGCGAGATGTTCTCACTGAACTGACATGAGGCTAACGACATAAAGCCACATTGTGTTCCATTGCATAAATGTTTTATGAAAAAGATAATCATTCATGATCGCATCTTTGTAGACACATACATCTTTGTACTCATCGTTGAGGTATTTCTCATCCATGATGTTGTCAGAATAGCCAATTCGTTCCCGAATAGCTCGGGCCTAGGAAAAGTGAACGAGAAAAATAGCTTTTGTCACTGCACCCCTTAATGAATGAAAGAACATTCAAAACAAAACAACGTCCAGCTAATTATTACCTTTTCTTCCGCAGCTTTCTTCGTCTCAGCATCCATCCAGGTCAGGTCATCCAGATTACTAATGAACACTTCCCGAATATCTTTGATCATCTCTTCCATCTGACTCCCACACACACACGCACACAAACATACACAGATGAAAACACAAAAAGAGAGACAGCAGTCAGTAATATGGCACTGATTTACAACAAGGTAAAAAAAAAAACCTCAAACTGTCAGTACAATTTCTCTATTGTGTGGGAGTATTTTTTTCAAGGTCTGCAGAGAGGACACAGTGAAAACCACACAAAATAGACTTGCTATGTACTTTGCGACTAAGTCATCAAAATATATTTCCCTTAATTAGGCCTCATGATTACTGAGCCAAAGCTAGAACACCTCCAGCCGTCTGGATAGTGAACCTCTTGGGTAATAATACCAGCTGATATATTTGGATGATTGATGAAGACTGCAATAAAATGACAATGACTGATTACAACGTTTCTTTAAATTATTCTAAATTATTCACAAAAGTCTCATCATATCTCATCGTCACACTTAAGGTCCTTCATGCTGCAACCTGAAAAGTGTATGTTTCTATCATGTATCGCTGTTGAGATACTCACAGAGGGACAAACTGCCTGACGGCAACAATTTTTAAATCTACATTACATGATAAGACCAAATTTAGAATCATTTCCAAAAATAAGACGAAGTGCATCAAAAAAATAAAAGAAGAATCTGTTTAAAATTGCAGTGACAGTAAAGGTCAACCGTCCAGATCCCTCTGACCAAAGCTGTGCTCTGAGACCATAGCCACCTGACAGAGGCATTCCAGTGTCTCATCACATCAGCAGACCCCTCAATAACACACCGCACAACCGCTCGGACAACACGCCACAAACCATCAATGGGGACCATTCTCATGAGGCTTCTCTGAAAAACCTTTTGGCAAAGATGTTTGTGGATGCATGCAGCTCTGGTTGTATGTGAAATCTTATTATACAATTGACATGGGTTAAATGCAGGGTTAACGTAATATTCATGTCATATAATAGTATTATTATGGGCATTAGTCCATCTCAAATTAATTTGGATGTCTGTATTATAAGAATTCTTGCAAACCACCCAGCTTACATTATCTTAGCTAAAGTTGTATATATAATCCCAAGTACAAAAAGAGAAATATCTCCATTAAAATAAAAATATAGAAACACTCAGATGCACAAAGACACATTTACAGACACATTTGCTGCAATGTGAGAGCCACATGCTGGAATGGGCAAAGGTGTAGGAGATTTACAGTGTGTGAAACACTCAGCATTACGACAGATGTACTCATTCTCGCACACACACTCCAACTCACGTACACACAGTCATGTGCCAAAGCACGCACATACACACATGCACGCACACAGAAGAGATTTACAGTGTGGGTGGTGTGGGCATGACAAGGATACCTTGTTCAGCTGCTTTCAATGGGTGCAAGCAAAAATAAATACATTAGTGTGGTGGAGACACAAAACACAAAGGTGATAACAACATAAGTGAGTGAGAGACAAAAATAACGTCCAGTGGGATGAAACATGTTCTTAAACTGCAAGTATTTATAACTACAAAAAAAACTTTCACCCCGATGTTGTGAAGACACATTCACTGCAGATGAATTTGTCAAAAAAGTCTAAAAAAAGACTGCATTACGTATCACACATAATGTATTCTGCCTACTTAAGAAATTCCAGTTGATGTTAATGGTTACAGCTTTTTGTCAAGCATCATATGGAATAATATAAAGAGCAATCCGACCTCTACTGACCAGTTCTTTGCTCTTTTCAGAGAAAGCCTCCTGCACATAAAGGCGACCAACAGCGTTTTCCATGTTGTTGTTGACATAAAGCGCACACTGCCGCCACACTGCCGCCTCTGACGTCGTCCCGTGCAGAGCCTGCAGGGAAAGTAACGCGGCACAGATCAATTAGAGATGCAGGATAAATCACTCAGCATATGGTTTTACGTGGCTCATGGTAATGCTAAGTTTGCATTTTTATTATGCATTACCTTTACACTTAGGAATATGAGAAACAGGTCAGAGGGGAAATGATTAGATTAGGCAGAGGGCTATGATTATAAACAGTTAGAAATGCAGAAGAATATGAATGAAGCTGTGGGCATCGACATGTAATATTTATAAGAGCATGGCAGATACCTATGCGTCAGTCATATTGGCAGATCTGCTGATGCTCTAGCAGTTTGAAATGGTATTAAAATATTATTTCGAAACATCAACAGCAGTGTAAGCAGCATGTGCAGACATTTACGATCCCCAGATAATAAAATGTCTTACTCTGTATCTTGTTTACAGACCTTTGATGACCAAAACAAACAGGTACGCATCAACGATGTTTCTTTATATTTTTAAGCTATATGGTATTTTTTTAGTTGGCCTGTGTTGATGTAAGCGCGTGGACAGCTTACCTTGCGGAAGGCTTTCCTGGTGTCCCTGTAGGCTTTGCTCAGGCCCACCACCATGTTCATAGCAAAACGCCACACCATGTAGTTCTGAAGATCCCTTTGAGGAAAGGAACAGTGTTCACAGAAAGCCTCTTACTCACACAAGGCTACAGTGCAACAGTAAAGGGCGCATTGCATTGCTTTGTGCTTCTTGCACAAACTAATACAGTCGTTTACATCTAGGGACTCGTACAAATACAAACATACCTCTTGGTGTATCTGGCCAAGATAAGGTTGAGTCGTCTGTAATAGTTTGGGGAGTAGTTTATGATCTTCTCTGTATCAGGAACACTGATGTTGACCGTCCCCATTATCTTAGCAGTGAAGTAACTCCAGTTAAATACCTTCAGGGTGAATTTGACGGCACAGACAGAGAGAACAAGTCTTAGAAAGAGGATAGAAAAAAAGAAACGTCATTCTGACAGATGAGATTATTTGTACCTGTGATTCAACCCAAAGGGTGAAGTTGGCGCTAAGATCACCCAGCTCCATCTTGTTGTAAAGCAACACTGGGTTGTTACGGTCCTCTGGTGTGTCAGTGGACTTGAAGAGGACAAGACAGAGAGGTTCAAAATTGTAAATACTCTCAAAACGGTGCCACACGTCCCTCCTGTTTCCTGACACGTGTGTGCACAGAGTGCAGGTCCAGCGACAGAAAACATATTTGTGATCTCAGGAGGTCTGCGGGTCTTCATATGTGAGAGCTTGAGCGGTGTGGCTGTCTTGTAAAAGACAGCAGCCAAGTGTGGGTGAAGTGGAGCATGGCAGTGAGCTGAACAGAGGGGCACAGGATGGCAAACGTAGACTGTGGTAACCTGTAGATGTCTGCGGAAAATTGTTGTGTATGGATCAGGCTAGTTAACAGCTTGTTTTACAGAGCAGCTGCTCCAGAGTACAGCCGCAAAGAGCTTTGGGCGATGAAGTGGGAGTGGAAGGTCATACTGTCAGATGTGGTTTGCTCACAAATTCCTGCTGTTGTGTGACGCTGAGACAGAAAATGAGGTATGCATCACTGCTGGCAAACAAGGTCACCAAAGGAACAAAAGGAAGTTCTCAGTTCTCAGTGTGAACGCAGGCTTACATTTGCGATGTCTCTCTCCAGGTCCATAACTCGCGCTACCTCCTCTCTTATGCTGGTTTCATTGATCTCCAGACCCCGGTCAGTTCGGATCAGCTTAGCCAGGTCAATCATGAACTGCTCATAGGCCCGACATGCCTGCCAAACACACATTCATGAGATTCACCCCCTGGTTTGAATTTAGGAGGGCAACAAAAAAAAAATGAGGGGACAGCTTGTACTGCGGTCAAGGGATGTTCTCTGCATATCAGTGGGCATCACTTAGTAAAACCAGAGCAGGGGATGTCTGCTCCAGTCAAATACATCTGGTCCAAATTGAAACACGACCAAATCTTTTCTTTTTTTCCCCTTTCGCCTCACACTTTTATTTTGCGTGTACACACACAATTGCAAACGCATGTAGGCATACAGATAAACAGAAAATTAATTTGGGTACTGATGTTTCAACAGATGCCCTCATCATTTGATGGGGGCGTCTGGTTTCCTGAAACAAAACCCAGAGAACATTAAACCCAGATTCTGTGGCACTGGCCCAAATGAACACATGGAGCTTTTTTTTCCCCGTCACGTAGACTTACCTCTACATAGGGTCCGGTGCAGGAGTAGTAATCTCTGAACAAGAGGCCGAGGCTTGTCTGCTGGTCAAACTGGAAAAAACAAGGCAAATTCTTTTTCTATTTGCCTTCGAGCTGAGTGGATTTGATGTTTGAGCATCTGTATGAATGTGGGTATATGAAACAGAGAGAGATGATAGATCTCTATTTACATTTGCACACCTACATGAATGATGTGTGAATTGGAGTCCCTGTCGTCTGTGCCAACAAAAAAGTTAACCAGGAGTTGAGTTCCATATTTCTCATTCAGCCTGGCAATGACATCTTCCAACCTCCATGTCTTACCTGAGGAGGGGGGGAGGAAAAGCATGAAAGCGTGACCTGTCTGTAGCTGAAATACGCTGTGGTGACAGTTGAAAATAATACACTACTGTAGTTGCTTTCCCAGTTGTCAACAGCTATGGGCCACTCAAACACATCAGGCAGGACATCAAGCAATGGAGCTCCTCCTCTGAGCTCGATCAGACCTTTAACAAAGTACAGATACAACATTTTGTTTTTAATAATGGACGCATTTTTTTTCGAAAGCAAAATTCAGAGAAGCAAATTGAAAAGAAACATCATTATACATATTTGGGGCTCATCGGGCATAAATAACTCTGTGCAAATGAGGGTGCATAACTGATGTTACTCCCAAGCAAAAATGCTTTTACACTCATTTGCATTGCATAATGCTGTGAAGATTAAGCACAGTAATTCTCTTTTCCATTTCCCTTTATTTTTTTTTTGTTTTGAATCTTGACACTTTTGAAAACTAATTGTTGATAAGAAGGGTTATGAAAAGCTAATGTGACAGTGAATTCTTGTGCCAGAAAGTTTTGTGCCAGTGAGCAAAGTGTTCTTTTTAGGAGAGTAGAAGTTACAAAGAGAAAAGGACCATTTTGAAGTCTGATGTCTGCTGACTCACTCTCATTGGTGCAGGACTTGTAAAGAGTCTTAGCCTTGATGAGAGCGGTGGCTTCCCCCTCCACTGTTTTTTCAAGGACACCTACGAAGGGAGCAGAGAAACAGAGCAAGCATGAAGCAAAGAACCACAGACAAAGACAATGATAAACAGGCTGTGAACATACATGTGGTAATGTGAACACGGGAAGGGGAAAGAGGGACGAGTGTAAATAACCTCAGGTGCAATGTGGATTTGGAGTGTTGTAGCTTCACAATAGAATCCAGCTGTCAGCCAGATGTGTTTAATCTTTTTTAATTAAGGCATGTTGTCTATCCCTCTGTCACACAACGCCAGTTAAAAAAAAGACGTAAACCAAAGCAGTTCATTGAAGCTAGTGAAAAAGCAAAGAAACATAAATTTAAAAAAATTATATGAACATATTAAAAGGGAAAATGACTCAGCATCAACTTCCGTTCTGTCAAGGACCATAATTATATTCTATGAAGCTGAAGGAAAACAAGTGTTTTTTTTACAATATACTGTATACTGTAAAGTAGTTAATGAAAAATAATAAAGTTAGTTTACTGTTGACATTCTATTGTTTTAATCCTTTTGCACTATTCTGGGAAGTTTGCAACATCACACCCACTCAAGTCCACACTGGAACCTTGAAAAGATTGAAAAAAAATAATATGCCATTGCATGGATTTGGACAAAGCATGGATTAGCGGAAAGAAAAAAAGACCACATATTAATAGCTAGCACACCTATAGAAAAACTCACAGCCACTGTGCACAGCCATTCGTTGCCTGAAACGAATATATAATTAAAGTGAATAAACCTGTGTAATTAATCTTTCGTTAAGATTATTTGACTCATTTGTTGTAGAGGTCAATGCTGTCATATAAACCTCAAATTAGGGAATATGGACTTCACGTTTTAATTCATTACTGCTATAAATGGGCTACTCAGTAAGTTATCGAAGTGAGACTGGTGACCACACAGCAGAAAAGCCGAGGCAAAAAAGGTGAAAGAAAGAAGGTGTAGCAATTAAAGGCCTTTTGAAACAAGAGCGAACACCATAGCTCGTTTCCCTGCTTGCATTTACTGCCTCATCAACACCTGTTGTGGGCATTTGGACGCCAGTTAACTCGGCCTCCAGCTAGATAGTGTTTGTAGGTAGACAGCTAATCTAAATGATTTATATGGGTTGGGGGTGTAAACTTCAGGGGTGGAGAAAGGGACCAATGATACCTTTCTGCGACCCTTCACACCTTAATCCTATCAGATCAGATCAACATGTCAACAAACTATAGCATACTATAGCTTTTATGTGCAACCATTCCTTCTGGATCTCCTTTTCAGCAGCCGCAGATATGAGGGTAAGTTGAAACAAATCGTCCATCCACATGATAATATCAGATAACCCTCTGTGGTAAAAGCACGTGCATTGCTGTGACAGAGTGCATGGTCTGTGCCCTCCAGCCTTTGAAAAGAGAAAACGTGAAGGAGAGCTCCCGGCAATTTGGTAAAGTAAACCTAGGTAATCGATTGTCGACCTGAGTTCCTCCATGGCCACAAAACTCTTTTTTTGTTGTTGTTTTTGTTTTTCTCCCAGTAAAAGACGACAGTCGAGCATTGCAGGATCATGTCCATATTTATTACTGTTTTACAACATGGCAATGATAGCTCCATAGTGGTTATGGAGGAACTGAATTGAATAGACCGCTGATTGACTGCCCCCAAAAGAAAGCACTGGAGCCCCGCAGCTGTGCCTGCTGATCACTGGGATATCTTTGGCAAAGCTATAGAATCTTTTTCTCTGGGTTTTTGCTTCCTACCGCATTGGGTGAGCCCAGGGGATACGACCTGGGTGTAAAAATCTCTGGAGTTCTTCTTGAACACCTCTTTCAAAGGTATACTGAACTTTCACTTTTTGGCTTTTGTAGCTGTGAAACTGCAAAAGCGTTTTTTTTGTCTCTTCAATGTGAGATCTCACAATTGTTAGCAGGCAGTAGGTATAACAATGTTCACAGAGATCGACAATGAACTAGTTATATTGCGTGTCAAGTATTACAAATTGCATTTTGTATCATTACATTACATTCGGAACAAACATTCACCTTGATTCAAAAACCACAGTCAACATAACACTCAACTCTGTGACACTCTTTATAAGCTAAATACATTTCTAACTGGATGGCCTTGTAACTAACATTGTTTGAAGGGTACTTTAAATATTGCAAAATCGGTTTCCTTTGATCTATTGCATGTGTTTCATTCAGAGAACTCACAAGCCATCCTGAAATGAGCAGAATGGTACTGCGGAATGTTGGTTATCCTGGTTGGCAGCGGCTATTTTTAAAGACCTCTTTGAAAGAGTGTGTGGTTTACAGCACAGTTTAAGGAGTGAGAGATTTAGAAGAATTTCAAAGTCCAAATGAATCCACAATAACAAGTCTTGGTTTATAGCCAAATGGATAGCTAGGCAAAACAACATAATATTGCACAATAGATGTGTGATATTTCATTCCATTCACACACGCATACATTATAATGGTTTAAGTTCTACATTTCCATAAGCCAATGGATTATTATGAAGTGTGTTACTAATGATGTGTCCAACTCTATTATAAAGCCTACAGCATGAATAATGAATGATGTAAAGCTCTTAAAAGTTTATGTGCCTGTATTAAACGTCATGTAGATGCCAAATGTATGTAAGTGGTTGACCTTATGATTGCTATTACTGTCATTTATTGTAATTTAGCAGAAAAGTACGAATGTACAAAATTGTTTACAAAATAAAGTGAAAAATCTGGAGCATTCAAACCATTAACAAGTTGTGGAAAAGCTGTCAGAATGACCAGTGGCAGGACCCAGATGCAGACACAGACGCGACATCTATTATGAAAAGCTGGTGGTTAATTAACTAAATCTAACTAGAAGGGTGAAAGCAGCAGAAAAAATACAAAACATAAATCCAAGGGTGGTGCAAAACAAATGAGCAGAGCAAACCATAGCAGTTTTAAACTGTTATATATCATCAATGTCAGAATACTTAATATTTTAGAACGTGAGCCTTCATTGTTTGCAAACCTGCGACTTGACATTCACCAAGTCGAGCCACTCGTGAGGAATACAAACACTAGGATTAAGGTAAATTTACATTTGGCTTTTAGATTTGCACGCAAACGATGAGATGAGGGCAAACATGCCTAAACCAGCATACCCAACTTCTCTTTTGCAATATGATTTCATCAAATCAAGTATTCTGCCACAGTGATTTTCCAGGAGATACAAGACAAAGGCAAGTTTGCATTTTCGAAACTACATTTCTGCACGAAAATGACATCAATATGAATGAGATTGGGGCATGGCAAGAAAGCGCATTCCTCAAAACACTCTAAAAACTTAGTATGAAGACCTTTTGACTTTGACGAGTTATCAAACATTTCACCATCTGGTCAATATTGCTTGTCACAAACTTATCTCAGAAATCTTGGATTTGAATGAACATATAAACACACTGCACATCTCAATGCACTTCCAGGATCAATACAAGAAAGACAGTGGATCTTCAAATACATGGGGAACTGACAGGAAACTCTACCAAGGCCAGACATTGCATCAAGTCTTAGTGAAAGGATACATTTTATTTTCATCAGAGAAATTTGTATTTGTTTTGAAGACGGATTAGTCACAGTTTAACAGGGGATGAAGCAGTGAGTATATCTCAGACAAAGTTTATTATTTCATGTCATTTTCAGATCAGATCAACATGTCTTAATTACACCACGTCCGTTATTGCGTCATCTGTGAGAAAAGCATTCTACTGTCTTTCAGCTTAGCTGTTCCAAAGCAAAACTGAATCCAGTATTTATTCACTAACTTTTCAATTACTTTCATTTGCTTAGTGCTCTGAGCGTTTTCCTTTGCTTCTAACTGTTTCACTTCTACATTCCTGACTGCATTTCACTTCAGCCATTTCCGACGCTTCCGACGTGTGCACTATTTATGTGCTCATTTAATCTTAATGAAGTCCGGAGATAGGGACACTTCATAGGGCGCTTCCTGCAAAAGGGCACAGATCATGTGTGTGTGATTGGATTACTGACTGCCTGGTGCTAATATTTAACCACGGCAAACGCTTACCCTCTCACCGACTCTCTCTCACATCCACATCCACATCCACACAACCACGTTCGCTCTCTCTCCCCCTCTCTTTCTCTCTTCTCCCCGTCACCCCGTGTTTGCGTGACCGTTTGGATTTATGCGAGAATGGATTTTGTGCCATCTGATGTTTGTTCGAGACATCGAGTCAATTTGAACCAAACCTCTCAGCGTGATACACAATCTGAATTCGAGCTTCTCCCCACTGCTCTGACATTTTATCCCTCACTTCCTTGAATTCCACAGTGCTTTGCTGCATTTTTTTTTTTTTGCTGTAAAGTATAGAGTATATGTACAAGTCACAGGCAGAAGCTGCAAATGGACTCTGACAACTGAAAACTGACATGAGCTGACGCTGTTAGATGAGTCTCAGTCACGTGGTATAAAACTATAGTATACAGTTTTGTTGTTACACCTCTAACAGACTTCTTCTCCATAGCGATTGCAGCTAAGACCCACGGGTATCTTAGAGCCATCTGCTATGAAAAAACACATATTCTCACATTTATTAGAAACATACATATATATTTGTAAACGATGTCCATAAAATGAACCTTGGATCGTTATGTTGACTTCAGGACTCCAGGGTAACACTTGAAAGAAACTTTAGAATAATATGACAAGGAAACTGTAAAATGAGAAAAATACTGCCAGACACAACGGCTCATCCCACTTCACAGCTGTGGTGTCAATTAAAATGATTCCAGCAGTTGCTGGCATAATTTTTCATATATTTTTTTTTCCATTGTACAAGCAGCAAATGTACAACATTAGTTTAAAACAAATAGAAAACCTTGGATTTTATTGAACTACTCATTCTTAGCTAGCTCTGCCACCGAGCCAAACTCTGGCCATCTACAAACCCAAATCCATTCTGTCACTTGCCTAGTACCATGTTTTCAGTCAAACTAATGGCCTTTGGCTAATCTCACTCCATATAAAAGTTCAGTTATGAACTCAGGGCTGTGGTTCAGTGGGATATTACCTTGGTGGTCTGAACTCTTTCCTATAAATCAGAGGTATCCTAGCTCACAAAAACATATTCAATTCAGGATTTATATTCCACGTATTTTTGTTGGACAAGAATGACTCCATTAGCATTCATATAATTTTACTTGGACACAAAGCTTCGATCCAATATCGTTATTCGATATGTTTATGAGAAATGCAGTATTAATAGTGTTGTGCAACGGTCCTGGCTGGGATCTTGACATCCGGGAGGTCGCGCAAACAACAATTTATTTCAACCGCCTTCCTGTGGTCAGTGCTATTTGACACAGTACGGTTTCAATTATTGTTATCACAGGAAAACAGAGACATTCAGTCTCTTTGGCAGTGCCTGTCATAGACTGTTAGCAGCACGCCTGAAAAACATCTCGCATCTGAGCACTTCTGACATCATGGCTATCTCACAGGCTCGTTTCATCGCTCTTGCCAAAGCCTGGTTCTGCAAGCAAGACGAGCCGTTTGGTGCTTTCCCTGCCTCTGGCTAAACATCTAGCAAAGTGAGATTTAGTCGTATCCTGGAGGCATGGAAGAAACACCCCAGATAATACTGATGAGCGGCAGCGCGCTCGCACTCATCAAACACGTCACATGCACATAGCCATGGACTGATGGAGCTACACACATAGTGCTTAGCTTGGAGATGACTACCACATGCTGTTCCACATTTCCTGACCTATCCTCAAAGCTTTCCCCGACAGACCATCCTCCCCTGACTTCAGAGCTCTTCCTCACACCGCCTCAAAGACCCCTCATTTAACGCCGTGAGTATCTCACCATCATCTTCTCCCTTTGCCTTTCATTTAACCTAAGCTTTCACCATTCTTAATCCTGGTGAAATACTCTCTTTCACCGCCCCCCCACACCCAACCCCACTTTGGTCTGTTATCATCCTCCTCTTCCTCTTCCTGACATAACCCAGTTAGGAAATAAAACACTCAGTCACAGTCAGTTAGGCATATTATTGCACAGTATGCCACACCTGAACCGGGATCACTGAAGAAAAACAAACAAACAAAAAATCCATCTTGCATGGGCTTGCATATGCACATAAACACATAAACCCATAAACCCTGTTGTGGTCACAATGAGTGCTCAGATCCTCGTAATGAATCATGGCCATTTTATGGCCTTTTACAGCGGCAGAGAACAATCCAAGGCATTTACAAGCAACCACTAATCTGAACAGTCATTTACACATATACACAGGCATGCGCCCTTTTTTTTTATTACTGTCATGCAGCCTGGAGCACTGCGGCGTCCAGGTGTTTCTAGCGCCCTGCAGCTGTTGACAGGAAAAGGATCTGTCCATCAGCAGGCGGTGGTATCCAAGAAGGCAGCAGCCGCCAGCCGTAAGATCAGAGGTCACATGTTTGATGTCACTTCCAGGGTAGAGGTCAGACCACTGCTGAGGGCTCACTGTGCCAGAAACGACACTGCATTGCACTTCGGTCATTATGAAAAAATTTGACTTGAGAGCTAATGGGTCTTAGCTGCTACTGTAAGTGTACAGGAAACCAGACGCGCACAAATGCCTTACTTTGGAGGATCATGCACATTCTTCATTGCACAACCCCCTTTCTCGCTACAAGTCCCAGGGACATATACACACACACACACAAAGTAAACCTTAACATGTGTGTGTGTGTGCAGTACAGTCTGGGACATTCCAGTTCTGACTGGTGAGCCAGACAACTAGAGGGAGTAAGCACACTGAACCAGGATCAGCTCTTAGGCCAGTCCACGGTATTTACAGCAATGATGTCAACGATTCCTCCACATCAAGCAGTGAACTTTGCTCCTCGTTTTTATAGAAGTGTATTTTCCCTCTCTCGTCTTCCCCATAAAGGCAGCAAATATCACATAAAGGCCTTACAAATATATTTCACTGCAGTAAAAACACGGCAGAGTGTTAAACGACGCCGCACGTTCACACAGAAACATGCTATCTACGTGACGTTGAGCAATGTTTATTTTCCTCTCCCCCCCCGGCATGTGAATTTTATGGGAGAAGAGAGGGAGCGTGCAGAAGAACAGAGGGGCTATATGTTATTATGATTACATTCCGTCCCTGCTGTTTGTTAGTTTGTTTTTAATGTAGACTGTTTGAATCATCCAATATATCATGTCAGAGTTAATTAGACAGCATTTATAATATATAGCGCATAATGAACTTCACTGTTCAATACTGTTCATTACTGTGAACTACAAACCACTACAAAAAAGGCCACAGAAAAGGGCCAGATTACAAGCAATTTCTAAATCCTATTGAATTTTATAGGGATCAATAGTGATGACGTGTTACACCATTAAAAATAAATGCACTGTCGCTCATTTTCGTGTTAGACCAAACATCTTGCACGTAAGTTCAAATGGAATTATCAAATATATACTTATGTTACAGTTAATTTTATAAATAATGAAAAATCATCAGCATTTCATTAATGGCCGGCGCGAAAGCAGATAATATATTTAAATAGGAAGAACACAATGCCCCGAGACAAGAGATGGGATGTTTCTTTCATTGAACTTGGTCAGAAAAAGCACTTGAGGGTTTTGCAAATGAAAAAGAGCCCACAGGGTAGACTGCACTGAAAAGTCTTCCTTTCCAGAGATCAATCTCTCTCTCTCTCTCTCTCTCTCTCTCCTCTGAGTCACGTCCGTTCTCCTGCAGCCGATCTGTACTGTCCTCATTATACTGGAGAGGCCTGGAAGTGTACATTTATGGCAGAAAAAGCATTTTGGTTCTCCGCAGAAAGTTTTTGCCCCGCAAAGATTTAGCAGCCACTGCTCAGGACTAGGCTGGCTGACCGCTTGAGGTAACGACCCACACAGGCGCGCGCGCACACACACACACACACACACACACACACACACACAGAGCGAGAGAGATCCACACGCACACATTCACGCTGTAATTCAAAACTCTCTGTATCAACCACAAGGATACTGAAAGCCCAGTGCTTACTAAATACTGGGAAAACACTTGAGACACACACGCAAGCATGCACACGCACACGCCACTAGGTGTTGATGTCTTCGAGCACAGCCAGAGCTCAATATCCACACACACACACACACAGACGCAGACACACACGGATAGTGTCAGCCCTGTTGACAAACTCTCATCTCATATGGTAGTCGGCCTTGAAGCCAAACTCCCATGGCATCTGTGATATCTATAGAGCTGCTGTCCCTGAAGGAGAGTCCTCTTTAGCTCATATTCTTAAGCTACTGAATCAAGTTGTACTCAGTCCTCTTATAAAGCGAGGGGACTGAAAAAGAATGGTGAGCTTTCGCTTGATTAGAGACTAAATATAGCGTTATTACTCTCAGGAGAACTGGAACTATATATTTAAAATCAGTTTTCTTCACGCTTGTAGTCGTGGCCCTGTGTGTGTGGGGATCTTTTGTTTTCTTGTGTGTTTCTTTATTGGCCTTTGTTCATGCCAATAGAGCAATTTGACTCTGCAGCTGAATCAAATTGTATGCGTAGGGTGTCTGACCTTTCAGGATGACCTCCAGCTCATCGCGTAAGATGTCAAACGTGCTGTATCTGGAGCTGGTCTCGGGTATGATGTTCTTTTTCAGCCAGCCTCCACAGGCATACTGGTAGAAGTTGTCACACGGGTCGATGCTCGCATCCATGTTCTCAATGAGACGAGATGCTGCATGGACAGAGGTACATATATGAGTATATACACACCAGGATATGTCAATATGATGAATGGTATAATGAATACTTTTCTAAACATTTGTTGGTTTTTGGATGGTAATTACTGTAATATTACCAAAATATGCCTATGCATTTAAGTAGTAAATATAAGGTGAATGCAGTTACAGAATTATGTAGCATGTACTTGAAGATAAACAGACATCCATAGTAAGCCTCGTTTCCTGGAAGGACCGCAAAGAATTTTTTGACTTGCGATGACTGATCAAAACTTCTTTCTAGAACATTCTCAACTAGTTTAGTCCAACTTAGGCAACAATCAGTCAACTTTCACAACATACTATTTGCAAGACAGCAAATAAAACATGGCAAACTATTCTCTCTCTAAATAGATAACCCCTGAACAGACATAAAAAAATAACCCTACCCCTGGTAAGTAAACTGTTGATTTTATACTCATACTTTTGTAGAAATCCAGTCAACGGTACAGTATCTAAAAAATCAATATGCCATTTCAAAGGCAGCCGTTTAATTAAATTGTGCTGAAATCTTCATATGCAGCAGTTTGCAGCAGCAAACCACAGTAATAGTTCAGTCTCACACCAGTAATAGAAATGTGTTATCCTTTTTTAGCTGCAAACGGCAGCTCCGCAATCCCCTGTGACCGGGAAGTCTGTCAAATTAAAGTGGAAGGTAGGTGCAACAAAAATATATTGACTCAGGCTCTTTTGTTGTTGGAAACTTGCGGTGGAGATTAAACCATTTAAGGTGCTTTCAGGATTTATGTTTGAACAGATGGGGTCATTATCAAAAAAAAAGTGGGTTATTCTGCTTCACAAATGTTTCTCTGAAGTCACAGGGTGAAGAAAAGCTCCACAACAAGGCGCACGTTTGCTGAAATACTTGAGCTTGTGACATATATTACACCCATACACTGTATCCTAATGGATTTGCTTAAGCTGTACATTCGTGCTTATTCCTATTAACTAACTGTTGCTCAGCTTTCCTCGTACATTTGTCCAAAAGTGACTCATGCACAATAACCCCTTGTAACATGTCTGCCGGTCTGGATCCCCCCTGTTCGTTCAGTCGCTGGTTTAACTCATACTACAAGTGCACTGATCCTTTTCTCTGTAAGTATGTGTGAAACACCTTGCAGCAGTTTTCCGCTGTCACATCTCGTTCTCCTGTGAGAGAGATCGATGCATAAACTTAAAGCCAAACAAACAAACAACAGAGTGCTTACCTGACTGTGTGCAGTCAGCTGTGGTGCAGATTTCATCTACAAGGAAAATGCAAAACAAATCATTACCCGATAGTTGTTTTTGTTTGTTTGTTTGTTTTTGCAATCATTACTTTATAATGTTCAGTTTCTTCCTCCTCTTAAACGTAGTCATTTGTTTCTGCTCATGGCTGAACACATGACGTCACGTTTCCATGGGTGAGTGCACTCGCAGGGGCTGAGTCATTAAACTTACCTTCATTTCCCTGACATTGCAGCTTACACATTTATTAAGCACAAGACTGTAATAGAAAATAACAGCTCAACAAAACACACACACACTTGTACTGCTCATGCCAATCCAACATGTTATGTGTATCGTCACACTCAAGTTATAACCGTATAACCAATGCAGTCATAACACGTATAACACATGCACACACACACGCAACATGGTTGTTCACTGTTGGAACAGTTGCTTTTCTCTCTATAACATATGACTTAACCTATCACAAGTCCCTGGGGTAATTGTGAATTGGTGATTGGTGCTAATAAATAATCAGACATTGTAGCCTTAATTGAACTATAGCATGTGGATCAGTCGCCTTCAGACTAATGATTAATGATGGTGATTGATTAATTGATAAATGTAGCCTATCATAATATTGCACAACACAGGCCTTGTGTCATCTGTACGTGTAATAAGAGTGATTTCTTTTAAAGTACAAAACAAACATAGCAGCAGTCAGGAAACAGAAGATATGATAACTCGGGTTCAGTCGGTCTTCCATGGTGAAGGAGGGTGGGGATTCCTCTTAACTTTCACTCTGTCAGTGTTGAATGATGATGTGTTATTTCCCCTTATGTGACTCTGTGATATCTGTTGCACAACTCTGAATAAATCCAAATTCTTTGTTTCTTTTTTTGTTTTTTTTAATGAAAAGAGCTCAAAGGTAACTAAAAAGGACCTTTGCACAGTGCATTCTTCTTTCTGCCTCAGTGGTTGCACTTTAGCACTATGCTTTATAAGCACACTGCTCAAGTGTTTTCCATCCACCTGAACAGATTGCTGCTCTTCAGCATGTTGCTTCGTGCTCAACATTAACCTCAGACTCAGCTGGAATTGATGGCCGGTGCACATGCACGGTTTAACGGAGCCATTGTGAAAGGTCTCACATTACTGTAGGGACAAGAAAAAGCTGTTTGCGTTGTGTGGCTGCTACAACAGATTATGTTTAATCATGTGACACGGTCTCATCAGCACATATTAAAACAATACGAACCCGCCTCCTCTGTCCTTAAGTTTATGACTCACCAGTCTTCTGCGTAGCAAACAGGATGATGAGGGCAACAATGACGATGAAGAGCAATGAGACGATAGTAATGAGCCCGATCTCCAGGGAGGTCCAGCGGGGCTTCTTAGCCGACTTGGGGGGGTTGGTGTCTGTCATTCTCAGGTCTCCTCCGTCAGCTGCCGGCTGTGTCAACTCACCTGTGGAGAGGCGAAGAGCCACAGAGGAGGAGCTGAAGGGATTAGCCAATAAAAAATCATTTTGGCAACAAATCAAGGAACACACTGGCAAACATACCAAGTCACGCTCACACAGTCACACTGACAGTCAATTTTGTGTCTCCAGCCAACCTAACCTCCAATATGCATGTCTTTGTATTGTGGGTATAGGTCAGAGTAGCCAGAGAAATCCCACCTATGGACAGAATATGCAAACTCCACGTAAAAAGACCATTTATTTACAAAAGAATTTTAAGAATTGATTCTTTGATTGTTTGACATAAATAAAACAAACGTTCTATTAAATATTATATATAAGGTATCTTTACGCGGATACAGAAAAATGATTGATGAAATATGAAATTTAAAAAAACAGGAAATAAGGAATGTTTGACATCAAAAGAATAATAGTAAAACTAATAGAAAGGTAGTCAGTAATGGAAAGAGACATTTTTTTTAACCAGATTTTGAACCAGTTTTGTAGCAAAAGATGAGAATGACTCTTACCCTTTTGTGGCAGCACACTCAAGACAAAGAACAACACACTGCTGAAGAACGCACAAAAGACAGACCTTTCCCCTGCTCCTCACTGCACAATGTGGTTTTCTCCTCTGAGGCCAAGTGAGAACTTTACAAAGTTCATGTTACGAGCAGTTAAGTCTATCACTGAGGGTAATTAATCCTTAATCCCATAATGACATCGCACATGCACACACACACACACACACGCACGTGGCAATACTCTTGTGCATACTTTTTCACGCTGATGCCATGAGGCGCCTGTGCAGATAGTGAGTCTTGTTTTGCAGGCTGAGATGACAGCAGTTCAAAACCAGGGGACAAAGTTTCTCAGCTTCGTTTGAATGAAAAGACACAGACACACAACATCACTTACTATACACACCAGACATACAAAACGCACATCCACTGGTATAACATATACCCACAGTCCTGTCGATGTGCAATCCCCGATCGTCCCACTTTATGGCAAAACTATTAGGCAATGTAATGCAGACTCTCCTATAGGTACAGACGTTATCCAGCTTGGTAATGGGTCATAATTGTCCACACCACAGGTCCCTACAGGCTGCTTCCCCAACTCCCAACCACCACAAAGACATGCATGACTTCACCGTGGGTCATAAGATTTGCAATTGGAGAGTAATGATTGGATGTGATTACAACAGGCATAAGGGCAAAACCGAAGACAGAGGAAAACGAGTAATAAAAGACATAAAATGAAGCAATGAGGCAGTATAATAACACAAATTGATACTCTGCGTTAATTTGAATGGGCAGGACCTTTGCGAATTTTCCAATGTTATTATTTCAATTTTTCACCTGCGAGCAAACACTTCACCGTGACAGGAGTCCCGCGGCTCCTATAAAACCATGTGCGCCCGATACAATTAGGAAAACCATATTATAAATTCGTTCTCCCTAATCCTGACACCTCGCATTCCAGGAAATGGAACTTTGCTAGATTTATTTAAAGGGGAACAGGACGTGTAGACAGAGTGGAGTAAAAATGTAAAAATGACTGATAGAGTGAGGGTTTTTTTTTTTAAAAAAAAGCCATTAAAACAGAGTGGGACATTAAAAGGTCCTAAATCATGTTTAGGTACAGTATATTAAGTATGAACCTGACGGGAACATTAACTGTATGTCACTATGCAATATCACTCAGACATTACGGTTTCTGCTGGTTGAGTAGACTGCACAATCTGAGAGAGTAGTACAAACTTGACAGTGACGTCCGTATGGATGTTTGCAGTGTGAGGGAGGAAGGCAAGCGTGTGCGAGTTATCCAGAAGGTCAGCTGCCATGTCGCAGGACGCAGTCACTGCCTTCAAGCATTTTTTATTATTATTATTTTAAAGGTAATGGTTTACGAGAGGAGGACCCAAAAGTCCAAACTCTCCCTTTCCACCTCTCCGGCTGTCTGTCATGATATACAGTATGTAAAACAAACAGCCGGGAAGAGCTGCGAGGCCACACTTGAAGTCGCACAGGAATGTGGCCTACTTTAACTGAAAATAACACCTTCACTGGGATATAATTTTCAGCCCTGCACACTTAGGGACTAAAATCTGTACAATCATTGTGAGACAGAAGACCTGATGCACAGGGGAGTTGTTATCTAGCTGGAACACAGCCCACCTCGTAAACTGCTTTCTTTCTCTCTTTTTGTGTTAGCAGCAGTGTAAATGGAACAGAAAAAGAAAAGATATAACAAAAAAAATACCACCTGTGCCAATGCAGCTGTTACAAACAACAAATACCAAAGTATGCTTATGGGATGCCCAGTAAGAAGAGTATGACAGACAGAACAGTTAAGTGTCCAGTGAGAGGCCACGGCGCATCTAAACTCCAATGATCCCAATATTCACCTCTGGCACACGCGCTTTCACAGCGGAATTCATGCCAGCTCCCCTTCTCCTGTTGCACGCCGGGAACTCCAGGGAGGGGGGGTTGTTGGCATGATCAACTGGTGCACGCTGTCCCGTGTCACGGAGCCGGCACGCGCGCACACGCGCGCGCACACGCCCGCAAAAACCATGCTCACCAACACCCACGCGCCCGGGCAGCGCGACGCGCACAGATGGCACCGCGGCGCGAGGAGCGTCCGGGCGCCGCGTGAGCGACTTACCAGATGTGTCGGGAAATTTTCGGTCGATGATATATATGGGCATCCCATCCACTGATCAGACGTCCATCTAATCCACAGAGGGAGCGCGAGCGGCTGATCGATCCGTGACAGGCGGCGTGTTTGCTTCACCCGCGATTCCAGCAAGACGCAGAGCGATCCCGCCTCTCCTCCTTCTTCTCCTTCTCCTTCTTCTGCTCCTTCTCCTTCTTCTTCTCCTCCTTCCTTTGGCTGTCTGTTCTAGCGGTGTGCACAGTCACACTCACACAGACACGCGCTCACTACAACTACCTGCTGTACAGTACCACATCTACCCAAAGAGGAGGGATCCTGAATTCTGATGATCCATCAGACCGCTGCGCTGCGCAGACCTGTTATCCACAGTGGGGGGTGTGGGGAGGGGGTCCTTTACATATATATAAATATATATATATAGAAATATATATCTCCAGCCTGTGATATACGCATTGAAGTAGCCCTCCGAAGTTGCCAGTGCACCGAGCCGTCGCCGCCTCCGTCAGGGCGGCGTGGAGAAGTGACCCTGTCAGCAGCACTTGCTGCTCGTGGCGCCTAAATAGATCCGCGGGCACCGGTTCAGCAGCCTGGTGTGATGCATCACATCACTGGACTTAATCATGTGGCCTCTCAGAAGCTTTCAATACGAGCACTCTGTGGTTAGAGAGTGCACAGCGAGATCCTCACTCTGTCCTCTGTCTTGCAGATCAGGTCATTTCTAATCATCTATTAGTCAGGTGTTTTGTTTTTGTTTTTTTCAGTGGTTTGTGTTTCCCTACATATAGAATCATAAATAATTAAGCTTGGACATGTTTTGTGTATGTTCTGATCTGTTGTCATAATGACATATTTGAACTTAATGCTATGGTCCTCACAAGAAAATATCCTATAGGGTCTGTGGGTGTCCCCCTTGTCCCCGTTTGGCCTATTTAAAAAAAAAGATTTATACACAATTCCTGGAGACAAAACACACTAACTTGTGGAATGCGATGGCTAGCACTGTAAATCTGCAGTGTCAGATGGCAGTGACGGTGACGCTTTCCAGGTTGGTTCAGTGGGTGTCTTGGCTGCTGTCTGTTTGTAAAGACCTGCCCACAGCTGGACTGTGGGTCCCAAACAGACATGTACATTTCAGTGTCTGACTTATGGGGATGGGGAAGAACCTCAGGACACACTCACAGAGCAGTGGGAGGTTGTAATGGCTTTGAGCTTGTCACTATACCTGTGCTGCTCAACCGTTTTGTCGTGTCAGTTGGTAGACATGTTAATCGGTTCCCAAATAAAACACTAACATCTTTCGCACTGTGCCCTAAGGACTTTTGGAAACTCACCGACATATTCAGATGTCGTAGCAGACTTAAAAGAAGCAAAATGCCTTGTTTGCAGAATGGACCGGTTTGAAAAAAAAAAACCCATTAATCTCGCGGTTGATTTTTTTATTTTCCTTTTATTGCAGACGAGTCGTTCGGTTTTATTTCTACTTCGGAGTTGATGTTTGTGTATTTGTGAACTGTCATGTGGGCTGTATTTACCTCAGAAAAAGTAAATGTAAATGACTGAGGCATATTTTATTGGACTGTCAGGTCAAGGTGTAAAATACACGGCACTGCTTTAACAATGCTGGCACAGCGCTGCTTATTATCATATCAACAGTATAACACTATAGCGGGATATATGACTCACTTGTCATTTGCATAAAATTATCATAACTTGCTAAGTATGCAGCATGACTCAATTTGTTCCACTTCATCTTCACCTCAGGGATAACGCAGGAAGGCTAATATAAGGGTATTATTAGGTGAAAATCTAGTAGATTGTAACTTCAGGTGTTATGTGTCAAACAGTGTCATTTCACATTTCACATTTTTTTTTTAATCTTTTAAATACTGTATGCTCTCTCACGCTGACGTTTTATTGAAAAAGTGGAAAACACAGCAGTAAACATCCGAATTAAGCTCAGTTTGAAACTTTAGCTCGCGCAAACTTGGTTTCTCTGATGCTGTATTTAACTGTTTTCACCCAGTGGCCCAGCACATCTTTACTACACCGCACACTACATATGTTGTTAGTACAACTAAATCAGACACCTGCTCGCTCAATGATCACAGTGACTCTGAGACAGTGCTGTTAGAATATAGTGAAACAGCGAGTTCATATTAAAAACAACACTTGTGATCCGAGTGCTTCAGTTCTGTCAGTGCTGTCTTTAATGTCTAGTACCAAAGGTCGCCGGGGTGTCACTTCAGGGAGGGCAATTAACTCTGCACACAGCACGTGAGGATATGTGGTCTGACGGAGAAAATTAGCATGAAAGTGAGAAGAAAGCAAACACAGTACATCACTACAGAGAATAAATGACCTCATTTTGGCGCTTGATGTTTTCAGTGGCTCATCACAGTCATTATATATATATATATATATGTGTGTGTGTGTGTGTGTGTGTGTATGACATTTCTCATGACACCTACGTGTCATAAATCTGTGCATATGTCTTGTGAAGAATCATTAACTATACACAAACCATTTCATCTGGCCTTCAGACCTTGTCTCCTAATGGGTTTTCATTACAGCTTTGTCAAATACATACCCTAAACTTACAAGATGCAATACATGCTTATGCAAGCCGATGTTTGTGTCACCCCATCATACCGTCCATGGCCCTTTGCGCCTGAGTGGCATGATTCCTCTCAGAGACATTTCCATCTGTGTGTATATCCTTCCGTGAGGCTGAACTAACAGCCCTTTCCTCAGTGGCTGCCCTTCTAAAAGATGTTCACATTTCTAGGCAGTGCAACCTCTGTGATTATACTTTCCATCAGTCTGTTGCTGTGCTCTTCAAATAAAACCCCTTGCCCCTTCTCTCTTGGCCATTTGGGCTCTGTTTGCTGTCAGTAAACGCAGCATGTTATGGACTCCTGGAGAGTACTGGATTTTAATTGCACTGCGCCTGGGGTGACACAGGTATTAAACAGTCTTTTGCTTCAAAAATAGGCACATGAGGGTAAACACAGACTCGCACACACATGCTGCTTTATGCTTGAAATCGTGTCATATTTCTCCATTAAAAAGTGCCAGACAACTTCACACGTACATACAAAATCCAATTCCACGCAAACTGTACTTTTCTGAAAGATGTGGTTTTAATTGAACCTTACTGGAATCTATTTCTTAAAAAAAAAAAAGCTTTCCATCCAAATCATCAGATAATTGAGTGAATGCCGTGTGGTTTCACTTTTAATCAACATCAACCATTCCTCATCCTATACACACGAATAATGTGTTCCATGACTAATCAACAGATCTGCATTTGGTCCACATATGCTCATGAGTCACATCGCGGTCGGACAAGTTTGTTACCATGTGTTTCATCAGTTGATCAATTCACAGAACATATTTTTTGCTAGGTGCACATCATCAGTGAGGTGCATTACTGAGGTTCTTTGGTTTGGATTGAGGTCATTCAGATGAGTTGTTCTATCAGCACCTCCCTTAACAACTGTCAAGGGAGTAACTCTCCCATCAGCAACAGATGGGCTGCCCAAGTCCCAATTCTGCTGTCAGTGCACAAAAATACACACACTCACTCACTAGCTAGCACCAAAGTACAGAACCTATACTACATTTATTAATTAATAACCTCACTGCTCCCAGATAGGGTGTTTCAAACGGAGGCTTATGCAGGTCATGAGACAGTAAAAAGAGGAACAGCAAACACATAAAAACAGATCGGAATAGGAAAATGACTAAAAGTGTCAACCTTTTCCCAGACTGCGCAGACGGTTTATTTTTATCTATGAGGAATTGGATGGAAGGAACTAATGTTTTGTGTGCACAAAAAAATTCCACCCTGATAACTAAGGTATTTTGTTGTTCTTCATAACTTCATGATACTGGTATCACAGCTCGTTCCCAGTCATTTCAGTGATTCGTGCGATTTAGCATGAAATACAATGAGTGATGGAGCAAAGTGAGCGCACACATGGGAAACAGCCACACTATCAAGGCTGGATAATGAAATGTTCTTCACGCACACATGCAAACTTGTTTACTGCTGCTGTTGCTTTTTTTGTGGTTGTGTCTTAAGTCAGTGATAACGTATGTGCTAATTCACTCAAGTCTCACTTTTACATTGAGATACGCGCCCCAATCAGACGGTACCCACGCTTTGGCATTTTCCCTTTGTCCCTCTAATGACTCCCATTCTGATAGCTGGAGGTCAAGAGGTCAAGTTCAGTGCTGCTACAATACCTTTGATTTCGGACTGCGATCGTTTGTCCTGTTCCATTGCAGATCGCTTTATGTGTAACTGGTCCTAAAACTAGCTGTAAAGCCCGACAGCATCTGAACGGCCCTCTGGCCATTAAATATTTCTCACAGGACATTTTAATCAAGTCGATACAAGTTATTTTGTAAATGAACGTTAATTTGTTTGTTTGTCGTTGCATCTGCATCTGTTTGTGTCTGAATTGGTCTAAAAGAGACCCAGAGGACTTCTCGCTGATGGAGCTCATCTGTCACGGCCACTTATCATGCCTTCTCCTGAGTGTGCTTCCTTACCCTGAGGCACCTCGGTGCCAGCCTCTCATAGACTGAATAACCACTACACTGTGTCTCACTGCTGCAAGATCTGTCTCAATACACTCGACCTGACAGGCATTGATTCATGTGTGTGAGCGACTTTGCTGTGTGCGCTGAAATCCACTACACGCTGCGGATGATAGGCTACTGGATCATAAAGCAGCATCAATTACTTAAATGACACAATTAAAAGCACTTTTTTTTAAAGTTGTCGAGAACCGCTCAAGGAAACGTAGTTGTGTGATGTACACAACTAATGACTGTTGAAATGTGCTTAACAAACACAGCTGTGGTGTTTTGTCCTTTGAGACAGGAAGTGCAGCGTAATGGATTACCACCATAGCAGGGTAAACCCAAGAAAAACTTATGATGCACACTGACTTGTCAAAGGTCTTTGACTTGCATCCTGACTCTTTTCATTATGAAATCCCAGCAAAGTCCTTCCAATTCAGTGCTGCTGTCTAAACTAATTAGTGTTTCTCTACTAACGCACCTCTCTTTTTTTTACTCTCTATTACAAGGAGGAGAGAGTTAAACAAGCTGAGCCACGCTGGTTTAGATATAATTGCCTCAAATACAAGTATGCACATCAATAAATAACAAGAAAGAAAATACTTTTGTTCACTTGACACTTCATTACATGCTAACAATAACTTGTTTCGACACAGAGTGTTTCTTTTGGCTGCGTATTGGTTGCGTCATCACACAGCGTGTTTCAGCAGGAATCTGGGCACGGTGCAGTGTGGGCACGAAGCAATGTGGATGCTATGGCGGGACTGATGGTAATCCTAAACGGATTTGACTCAAAGCAGCCACTGATCACAATGTGAGGCGTGTCCTGACTGATTCCCAAGACCCATTATGGTCTATGGTGAACCACCAGGATTCCTTGAATTTGTGTTGTGGTATTTGGATCCCAGTTGTGGGATTAACTGTCCTTTATGGCAAACGTCATCCAGAACAACAGCTCTGGCCAATGTGGTCAGCTTTGTGTGGTGTGTTTTGTTTTCTGCGTGATGACACTTGAGCATTATACGTCCCAGAACGCCAATGTGATCTGACCACCGCTGACATTTCTACACCTCAATTTGGTCTCACACACAGTTTCCTCCCTGTCTCTCATCCCGTCCTCCTCTGTCCGAAATCCTCTGACAGGACATGTTTTACTCGACTTGACATTGAACAGTCAGCACAAAAACAGACAAATTGTCAATCTCCCCTTTGCTCTATCACTGTCAACACACCAGAGGACAGTTTCTCTTTGTATGGTCCATCTCCCTTAACGTTTGTGCAGAGAGTGAGCATATGATGAGTGGTATTATGCAGCTAAGGTGAACACAGCATGAAGGTGAACCAGGCTGCACAAAGAGGCTTGTTAATACTAGCTAGCACTGTCTAGGTTTCCCATATATTTCATTTGGTCCTGGATGACATGGAAGCCACTTTTGACACTTTCTGTAAAGCCACTGCCCTCTAATGTTCTACAATGAACCCCCCCTTTGGTGAAACACACTCGATATCTTTAGTGATGTTCAAAAGAAAGTTTTTTTTTATGCCAGCCAAAAAAAAAATCAAACTGTGCATCTCTGTCTGAGATGTGCACTGGATTGGAAAGACCAAGATTGAAAACATACTTCCGAAGATAAAATGTGCTGCCAGCTAACGTGTTGGGGAGTTGCTTTGCTTCCACAGTGTTCTGAGGAGCAGGCTAGATTGATAGTATGCTTGCTTGAGAGGGTTTTAAAAGTTTGCCCAGCCAGGCTTATCAGCAGCGTGTGGACGATAGCCAAGTTGGTGCACAGCTGTCAGTCTAGGAAAAGCTCAGTCAACCAGGTTGCCGTCCAATTTGATCCGTGTCTTTTTAGATCATTTGGACAATTACCTCTTCTCTTAAAATGCCTAATTTACAAATGTTAATATATAACAGCACTGTTTCATAATTTACCTCCCAACACTTTGTACCTTTTTTATGAAAACCCCCGTTGATGGTCAGGTTTCCCCTAACAGTGATGCCAGATACTGTACATTGCAGTTACGTGAATTCCTGTGACAGTGAGCCATGTGTGCTGCCTCTCTGTCTGCCTCTTTATGGTTATTACATCAGAGGAATGAATGAGAATGCAAGTGAAAGATGTGGCCCAGAGGGAGAAGGAGCTACTAATGGGCCCTTAATGAAAATCTCTAGTCTGGTCATTAATGTAGAAATATACACACATCATGCATGGTGGTAGGGAGGGGGAAACAAGACACAGTGCCAGTACACACACACACACACACACGCACAGACACAGAGAGAGAGAGAGAGAGTGGGAGAGAGAGCAAGAGAGAGAGAGAGTGAGAAACAGATGGGTTTGTCACTTCACTTCCCTTTTAGGCTCTGCTTTTATCCCCTCTCTACTCTGTCATTTAACGCTGTCTTTCACTCTAATAACAGAAACAAACGATAGATTAGTATAATCATGATACCTTATCTCTGCATGAAGATCCAGACAACCTACATAAGACGTCCCATATGTTCTTTTCATTACCATCCAACTACACAGTTTTTTTTTTCCTACTAATTTTTCCCCCTTGTCAGTTGTTGTTTTTTTCTTTATAAGTAATTGATTCCATTAAAGCCGACATGCTGGAGGAATTCATTATGCTGATTAGTGTGGTGCATGTTGCTGGAATGGAGGTTCAGGGATCAAACAGAGACGTAGTCCAAAAAAAAGGGGGGGGGGGCACTAATTTGTCACATGTCTTCACAGTCAGATGCCTTGATGAATTCTGTCTCTGTAGGACTGTAACGGTGACCCGTCTGATGCCACAAAGGATCCTCTGCAGTCAGCACTTGCAGAGCGACACCGTTGTCCCCTCGTAATGCGCAACCCTGTAGGGAGTGTAAAAGACAAGTGCGTTGGCATGTGTTTTTGGTTGTGTTCATCTTAAACTGGCTTTGGGCAACACTTTGGACACTACCTTAACCTATGAGCATTCATTGTGTTTGAGTCTGCAGCTACTCACTCACACACACGCACGCACACACACGCGCACACACACACACACGCACACACACACACCAGACCAGTGATTCCATGGTGCAAGAGGTCCACCTGCTGGATAAATCATAAACACTGTGTGACCTTCCTATCAGCTGATCATTTCTTCCTTTCATACAGGCCATGATTTAAGATACCTTCCTTAATGGGTAATGATGGGAGTAATGATGAAGTTGATGAAGTCCGCAGTCCCAGTCATAAATGCTCTCTGGCAGGGCCATGCACGACGTGTATGTGAGCAGAGGGCTCAACAGAGGAGTACTGATGTAATAGTGTAGTCATAACGACTATGTGTGAATCGGATCTGGTGTTATGAAAAGATACAGAAGATGCAGTTACAAAGGACAGTTACAGACAATACAGATGATATATAGACGAGAAGCTCAGATCAGGATGGTGGAGAAGCAGGAGGAGAACTGAGACATACTTGTACATTAAACGATCTCAACAGCTATAAGTTTAGATTGAGCTCACGAACGGAGTTTGAGATGATGATGGAGGAGATGGGATGTTGCCAACCCAAACAAACTTGTGTGTACGTGCATGGCACTTGAGACTAGCATTTTTTTTTCATCACTGTGATTGTACTTTCCATTTCTCTTACAGCTACTTTTTTCTTGCCCGTGGCCACGATGCTTGTCAGCAGTGACAGCTACAGTATGTGGGTGTCTGGCTCATCCTGATTGTGACCTGACAGGCATACAGCCAGCGGGTACATGGCAGGACATATTGATTGTTGTTATAAGGAGACTTTTTGTGTTCTCAAATTGCATTTGTGGGTCTTTAAAATGTCTCACAGGTTGTAACCTTAACGAACACCATAAGTCACTGTTGCAACCCTTTTGGAAAAGTCTAAACAAACTGAATAAATTATCAGTGGCAGTAACATTGATCCATGTGTGAACATGTCTGCGTGCGCGTGTGTGTGTGTGTGAGTGCATGTGTGTGCACTTATGTGTGTGTACCTGTGGAAGAGGAAGACAGACCAAAACAGAGACAGAGAAAGTGCAAGGCAAAATGGTGTTTGTGAATGACCATAAACTTCTGTCAGTGTTTCCATGGAAACAAGGGCTGTGAATCATCTGTGGTCTGACAAGACTTTCTAGCAGTTAACCTAGCCTAGCTTGAAATGACATAGACAAACACACGCACAGAAAGAGACTAAATTTTACATTCAACACTATACAGCATCAATAAGTAATTGAAAAATGCCTCATGTGTTATTGTATAAGATGAATATCGTATACGATTGTTATCGAATAACATGAATGAATATATTTATATATTTAAGTTGTTATTATAGATGACTGCCCTGGATATATTAATACATACAAGTTCACAAATCACCATGAGGGTCAACAACTACACACACGCCTATGGAAATGTTGGACACACATACCTGTGCACATATTTTTGTACGATAATGCAATCTGAGCTGAAATTTAATGCATTGTCATGTCTGTATGAATTGTTGTGTTTCTCTTTGTGTTGTGGTTCTGTTTTGTGTTCTCCCCCCTCTCCCCTTTTCTGTCTTTCAGAGCAGGTGTGTGGCAGGGGGCGTGGCTGACCTCTCAATTAGCAGAAAGTGAGGCACACCTGTTTTCAGTCAGCTCATCTCCTGCTCTACATAAGCCTGCTCTTTTCTCTACCAGGTTGCCAGATGATTCCATGTGCTGGGTAGTTCACATCTACCACCTCTTGGTTTCTCCCTGTGGTTTTTGGATTTGAGTTTTTGTCTTTTGAAAGAACCTTCTGCCTTGCTGTTGCACCAGGGTTGTTTTTTTTTCTCTGTTCCTGCCTTTCCTTACCCTCCTGTGTTTTGTCTCCACTGAAGATCCCCCAGGCCAACTCCTTGCCTCCCTGCTCTGTAGCTTATGTTTCTTATTGTTTTCTTTTCTTTTCTGGACATTAATATATATCAACCTGCCTGACTCCATCTCTACTTTGGGGTCCTACCTACAAACCGTTTCATGACACTTTGTGTAATTTGAATTTTACCTGCGCATCAACACCCTTTCTCTGCCCATGTGTTCCCTGCCTTTATTCCAATTGTCTCTAACAAATATTGGCAAAATTGCCAAATAAGGCTTTTGAAAATGTTTGTTTTAGAAGAAGAAAATCTACGTTTTATTGTATACAAACAATTTAATCACTAGTTTAGCATCAAGGTTGAATTCAAAATACACAGGTTATTTTTCATTAAACTAGCAATTTTTCATTAGACATTCCATTTAGTGAAATAACTATTTTATTGTGTACAGACATAATATTTTAAAGTGTCTTGCAAGTCTGTGAACACAGCAAAATGTGTCCGCTGCAACATCTATTGTCCTTATTCTCTTTTAGAAAGCAAAGTACCTTTTTATTGTTATTTTTTTTAAGCCTAAGCTTTTCTGTTTCTCAGTTAGACAAATAATGCTATTCAGCAGACACAATACACAGTAGCCGCTTAGGACCCCTGTTTGGCCACTAGGGGGCAGCTCAGCAACCAAACAGGTTCGCACTTATGTTACATTACAGACATACACATTTAAAGACTAATTGTTTACCAAATTAATGAGTTTGGCTTTTTGGCTCTATTTTGGTCTCCACCAAGCCTTTCACGTGATAAATTAAGGTGGATTCCAACTCATACTCCAGTCAATGTTTGTTGCTTTGCTATTGAATGAATTTATCTGTGCTTTTGATGCCTGATGATTGGAAGCTGATGAGATTCATCAGTCAGCAGAGTAATACAAAAGAAAATATCAAAGTGGGTTTGATATGTTTATTGTCTGGGTTATTTGTACTGAACTAACATTTTTGTTACACTTGTTATTTGTACCTGAGGTATATTTTAGTTCTCAAAGGTAATCTAATTCTTACAACAGCGGTTAAATAGCCCTAACATGTGAGGTTTATATAAGCGCTGGACCCACAGAGCATCTCAGGAGAGAATTATGGATTGCAGCATTGAGAATTCATGGCACTAACCATTCACTCTCCTATTCTTTGTTGGATTTCATTCGTCTCTGTTATGCAAATATAATCATTCATTCTGTATCCATCTCTGTATCTCTGAGTCAAGTGCTGCTTCATTAATATTTTATTGACATGGGATAATCTTGGACGTGGACTCTCTCTCTCTCTTTCTCTCTCTGCGTGTGTGTGTGTGTGTGTGTTCAGGTCTGATGGAAGACACATTCCGGCAGTACTGCAATTTGAAGCTACAGATGTTACTGAGCTGAATTAAGTACCCACCACCAGAGGCCAGTAAGCAACAGAGTAATTTGAGCTGTGAGCTTTGTGCAAACATGTAGGAATACCTCAGCTATACAAGCAATTATGATTATTATATANNATATGTGTCTATATATATATATAAATAGATCATTGATTAGCTGTTTTCATTTCATGGTCCAGATGAATTTGTGTGGAGCACAATGGGTTTTTTATCGTTTTCCCATGGTTGATTTTCATTCCTGAGTAATCATACAGATGAATGATTTAGCAGATGTTGTAAGATGGCTATGATTCTCAAATCAAAATCTCGCTTCATTTGTTTTAATGTAATTTCTTTTGACTTTATGAAAGTCCATTAAGTGAGGTATATATGTCAGTGAACAAAGACACTATAATGAAAATGCTACGTTTTCTGTGGTAACACACGAATAATATCAGCTATAAAACACCTCTGTACAACTCACATTCAGTCAGTGATGTAGTAAATGTAGACACAATGATCTGAATGTGCCATCTCACAGATTTATATTTTATGGATAAAATTGTATTGACTATGCAAAGCACAGTTTTGCATTAGTATCTAGCAATGGTAGCAATTACAAATTTTTTTTTCATGATTTTGCATTTTATAACTGGTATTACTAAATATGATTCGCTATTTATACCATTGGGAATAATGTATTCACTGGAATATGTTAGAGAAGCTCACAATCCATTCATATTTAATTTGTGCATGTATCTGAATGGGTTTCATTTTAGAATAATTAACATGTGTCATGTGTTGATTTCTACAAATATGAAAATATATGCGGATTCTAATAACTCATTTAAAACAGGGCATATTGAATGTTCCCATTCATCTTATCTGCTGAATATTTCCATGATTTTGTCTCTTTATTACATCTTTAACTACCATGATATGTTTATTTTTAGCCTCGCCTCCATGAAGAGATGATGGGATGTGTTTTGACAGGATGTTAGCTTTTCATATTTTCCAAAGGATGCTGTTTCATTACACTTAACTCTATTCCTCACCAATGCACTTGTCTATAACAACTGAGCTGCACTCTCACCTTGTGTTTTCTTTTCACATGAACAAACTATTACATGCAGTATGCACCAACACACACACAAAGTAGGTCACCTTGATGTGTGATGCTGAGCTCAGCTGGTATATCTGTGTGTCTCTGTGTGTATTTGTGTATATGCACCCTTGTGGATTGTATTTTGTCCTCTTATGTTCCTCTCTGTGTTCTCATGGCACTCATGGAGAGACTAGTCATATGACTGGCTGCAAGTCACTTAGCCTAAAGCATAATTCAGTTACATCCTGAAGTCGGATGCACTAAGACTGATGTGTGTAATCACATCAATATGTGCTACACAGAGCTAAAGGAGACGAGCACCAATAGATTTGGCGTAGTATTATCATACAGTGAGTGAGAACGTGACATTGTGACGATCCAAAAATCGATCACCGGGGATAAACAGAGCAGTCTACTATTTCTGTGTGTGGCTAAAGATAAATGGACACCAGTGAACCATCTAAACAAACTGAGGGGTCCTTCAGCCCTAAAATCCTTGAACACCACAGGGAAGGACAAGACAAGGCCAGTTCCACACCAGGGAATAGGATTTACACACATGAAAACATGGACACACACACACACAGAGAGAGAGAGAGAGAGAGAGAGAGAGAGAGAGAGAGAGAGAGAGAGAGAGAGGCTGTGCTTTCACTCACAAGCTGACCTGCATCTGTCCAGCCTCACCCACAGGGTAACTATGTCACTATGGTAATTACAATCTTATTGACAGTGGAATCCTGACGACTGCAGGTGTCCTCAACTTGTTATCTCCCTTCTCCCATTTACTATAATAAAGAGATGCTTCTACGTTTGGTGTGGCTCTCTGTGTTTGACCTGTACCAAGAATCTCTCTGTTGACATATATTTGCATGTACAATCATCAGCAAACATTCAAAACTGCCATTTAGAACAAGTCTGTTGATAGCCTATGACACAGTGTACATTTGGATGAGTCAAGCAAGGACTCAGCTGGAATGTGCATGTGTCCTTTGCCCCTCCGCCTCATGAGGCTACTCCAGTCTGACAGTGTGACCACACTTAAGGGTCAGATTCAACCACTAATGCACTCACAGTAACCTGGGCCCGCTTTGTTTTTACATCTGGCTCCAGTGAGCATCCAGTCCACATGGTCACCAGATACCACTCAACTCTTATCTAATTTATGTTTCTCCTATTATTTTGGCCACGACATTTAGTGTCCTGGTTCCATTAGGCAGAAAGGCTTTTGAAAATTGAACAATGAAGGTAATCTGCTGAAACCGACTGGCACACACACACACACACACACACACACACACACATACAAAGCCTGACAATGTAGGTTGGGCAACCACAGACTGATGTGGGCCCATTACACAAGTAAACACTTCTCTTTAATAAATAAAATCAGATATTAGTGGTTGTCAAATGCCTTCCATTCAGAGTGAGGTGGGAGAAAGGGAGATGGGTTTGGGAAACAGAGGCAGAGAGGAGCCAGGTCACAGATGGAGAGGCAGCCTGAGCCTGATGTATCGGACCAGTTGCACACAGACATCGTAGTAGTAGTAGTAAGCTCGGTGCTGCGCTTGGCCCAGCCCCAAATGACTGGCGCGAGAGGAAGCCGGGATGACGACAGCGCGTAAATGGGCAGCTGGAGACAGGAGGCGCTCCAGTTGCGCGTTCTGAACGCAAGTGTCTTCCACTCCGCTTCCCCGCAGGCTCCAGCATCCTCAGGACCAGGAAGCTGTGGCTGCGCGCGTGATCCCAGTAGGCTCGGAGAGGAATGTTGTGCTGCGTTTCATCACCTCCCCTCTCCGTTTTCTGTTTTTTTTTTCTGGGATGGTGCCATCCTGCCATATTCGCGGTGCGATAAACTTTACAGGCGAATAAACCACGCTTGACCAAATGAAAGTGCCCAAAAAATAACCACAGACCGAGAAGTTTCTTTTTGATTTGATTTTTGTGAAAATGGCCACGACGCACATTAGTTCCCCTGCGCCGAACCACAGCGACCTCTCCACGGCCGCCTACGAGAGGACGGACGCCTCAGAGGTGGACCGGCAGCTCCGGCTGCTGCTCTTCGGCTTGTGCGTAACCATCGCCGCGGCGACCTGCGCCGGAGGTGTGTACTCGCTGCTCTCGCTGCTGCGGATGAGGAGAAAAACCTGCCTGTGCCTCATCGTGGCTTCCATGTCGGTGGACGACCTGCTGAGTGTGGTGCCCCTCTCCCTCTTCATGCTGCTGCAGTGGGAGACGGATGGAGGCGCCGGGTCGAGCGGCTTGTGCACTCTGTCCGGACTTCTCTACGTGTTCCAGGGGGTCTCCAGCAACATGAAGGCTTGCCTCATCGCAGCTTACACTTTTTATGTCACCAAGAGGTTCGGGGTGCTCCAGTCGGTCCGCCGGCCTCTCCGGGTGATGTGGGCTATAGGCGGAGTGTGGGCGGTCAGCCTGGCCGTCAGTGTGCTGCCTCTGTGCGGATGGGGCAGCTTTACGCCCGCGTCCCTCGGGTGTTTCCCCGAGAGCGACAGTTTCTACACCCTGCTGCTTTTCTCTCTCTATTCCCTGTGTGTCTGCGGCTTGTTGTTTTTCTTCGCCCCGCTCACCCACCAGCTGCTGTGCTCCAGAGAGCCCCAGAGGACTCTGCTCTACCCCGGCTACTCGGAGATGTCCAGGGGCCTGAGTGGCTCTGCCCCCCTCTGTGACCTCCAGTCGCTGTCTCGGGACAGCCTCAACAAAAGTTTCGGTGCCTACAACGAACTGAGTCCGAGTTCGTGCGTGACAGAGTTCAGGGAGAGGGAGGACAGCGGCGTGTCCCCGGTGTCCCCGGTGTCCGCCAAGGGACGGAGGACACCTGCCGTCGGGGACTCCCCAGTGGTGTTTGCGCAGAAGCGCTTCTCCATGATCCTGGCGGTCGTCCGGGTGGTTCTATGGATGCCAATGATGGTAAGCGCCAGTTAAAAGTGCATTACAGAGTTCTTCTGAAGGCAACAGGCAGCAGGTTGATCCACATACTGTATCCGGGGTTTGGGCTTTTCAGAACTCTTGACATTTACCATTTATCCGAGGCAAATCTTATTGTTTTCTTATTGGGCTGCACTGAAATCCATATAACTACAGTCATCATGAAAATTCATCAAATGAACCCATCAAGAAAAACATGTTTCCAAAGCACATGAACATCCTTTTCGCATCTATAAAACTCAATGGTTGAAGTTCTTTAGGTGGGTTAATCTGTCTGGAGTCAACCAACTCTACCAGTCACATTTAAACAAATATAATTCACATGTTTCTCACATGAGCACAACAATGTAAAACCCAGTCAGACGTCTCATTTGGTCTGCATTCTCTTTAGATGTGTGAAAAGAAAAGGCTGTCATTATATTCACACTCCCTGTGGTTGGCAGCAGCAGCTGGCAGTTTTCAGTCAACACCAAAGGGCAGCTTTCATCATGCTGTCTTGTGAAATGCTGTGTTAGATTGCTGCACGATGAATGCTGCAGTTACAACATCTACACTGGCACAAAAAGAAAGAATGTTAGTTTTTTAAAAAATCCATCACTCTCTCCTCTGCAGCCAGCAGACAATCACAGGAAAATATAACTGACACTTTGATCTTGTGACCCTGAGAATATGCAAAAGCCAGTTTCCTTTTTGTAGGGGTGACTTTTTTATGTTAAGAAACAAACATGTCTTAAACATATCTTATCCATGATCATTCCCATTATATTTTTATCTGTGTTTGCTACTACAGGTATTCTTTTTAGAGCTGCAGAGGTCAATGTCAGTGCTACACTGTACCTGTTGCTGGGCCGCAAAGTAAAGTACATCAACATGTGTGCTCATTTCCACTGTAGTAAACATATATAAAGAACAGGACAACTGTCTAATGAAGTTGCAATTTGGCTCAAATGACACTGACAAATGAAAAGCAAAAGAATGATCTGCGAAATTTCTTGCACTTCATGTGCCTCCCTTCCCCCATTTCCTCATGCATATTGAATCACTGACCCCTGTGTGAATCAATTTCCCCTTCCCTTTCATTCACAGACTTTGGTTCTGGTCCGCCATGCACTTAATGCACACAGCTCATCCCTGGAGACTCTAAGCTTCTTTCTCACTCTGCTTGCACCTGCGGTCACTCCGTTATTCATGCTGTCTGAGCGCTGGATCCACATGCCATGTGGCTGCTTCATTAACTGCAAACGGGAGCCACCTCAGGAGTCCTCAGGTAGGACGTGATGTGATACAGAGTTAGTAATACGCCGTGCAGTTTGTTCTTTTGACTTTTTAATATGATTTGTTGCAAAGACTATTTTTGCCATCCGGGTGTGATTAAATTCTTCTCCATTTCTTTTTTTCACAGAGATGAAAAGAAGATTTGAGTTCAATCTATCATTTCAGCAAGGATATGGTGTGTACAAGTTGTCACATGCCACTATGTCTAACAGTCCTCCCCTCGAAAAGCCTGTCCATTATAGCCTCTTTAACTGTGACTTCCCTGATACTCGCCTTGATGCACTAGAAAGTGGCGGGCTCTCCAGCCTGGCGCCTGATTTTGATTTCAGCACCACATGCCCAGTGGACAGCTCCTCTCATGCAGACCTGTTGGAAGCGGTGGCTGGCGGTGGCAAGTCCCTGGCTGATTGTCCTCCGCTGCCTCATGAGAACCATGGAGATGATGATGACTTCCGCTGTGTCCCGTTGGTGCCCTCTCATCACCGGGAGCAGGAACCCAATCTCACAGACACGTCGTCTGTGTTCGAGGGGCCAGAGAGGAGGCTGTCGCACGAGGAGTGTCGCAAAATCGAGCTGACAGACTGGGAGTGGTGCAGGAGTAAATCAGAGAGAACACCCAGACAGGTAGATTATTGTCCAGAGTCACTGTATTGGTCTGATGTCGCTCTGTGTGATGATGTAATATGTACCTGTCATTGTGTGGTTTATGGCTGAAATTAACTCTCACAAGCTAGTCTCTCTTTAAGCTAGTCAGACAACTGCTCCATTCATTGTTTAGGTGTGATTAGTGTCTCAGTGTCTCTTTCTGTGTTTACGTTTTGTTCAAAAGGGAAATTGAATGTTGTCTTACCGCAGTACACCTGCACCGATATACAGACACAGAGATGGTGAACCGGAATGCAGGCTCTATATAGCCAGCCTTTTACGAAGCGTGTGCTGTTTGTGCTGTTTTGTGCTCTTTTGTCTGTCTGACCCTCTGTGCTCTTGTTTTTTCTTTGAATATGCTTTTTATAATCATGCTGAGACAGTGGGAGCTGTGCAAGTCTTCTGCTCTCCTCTCCTTATCAGCGCTAAGCCTGAACTGATTCTGACTAACAGAGCAATTGATCAAGATGCAATCAGCAACATACTGATTCCGTAACAAATTGCAGCCTGTCTTTCAAAACCAAATATCCATTCACTGCTGTCACACTGATAAAATCCGGGCTATAGTCAAACAGCTCTAATTGTTGATTCTGTCTTGTAGGTTTTCAGTTCATTTAAAAGGCTGTGGTTACAAGGTTAGCTCCACTCTGCGTGTTTGTGAATGTACGTCTGCAGTACACTCTCTGAATGACAATTTAACAGAATTCATGCTGGGTTCATGTTTTAGTATAAGTTTATATGCACATTATTTATGTAGCACAGTTTTGTCTGTCTGCCAAGACCTAATGTTGTGCTCATGAATTTATTATTTGCTCAGTCCCTCAGTGCAAAGTCAGAGAGCACTAAATATAAACCCAGCAGCTGAAGACAGTTTGCTACAGATATGTGAACCTAATACCTACTAAGCAATTTTTAATCAATTTCTCTATTTGTTGTCGTCATGTGCTTAATTCACAATGTACTAAACAAAAACAGGACAAACTGTCAAATTTCAGCAAAATAATATTCTGGCAAAAATAAGGATATTTCTTCTCCAGCAGCTCAGCTATAAAAACTATGGACAAATTTTTCAAATCTGCTTCAATGTGATGAAGAGAACTCACTCAAAACAACAATAAGGAATTCTGTAGGGACACACAATCATCTCCAGTCAATATTAATCAACAGCAGAATCATATCATTACCTAAAAAAACAGCAACTGTTGTTTACTCATCTGTATAATCTGCTCTTACTGCGGACATGTTAGCTCCTGTGTGCCTTCTCATTGCTTTTACACAAATAATAACTAATAACAATGCATCTTTAACATATGTAAAGCTTTGAATCAACAGAAACATTATGGATTTCTTGCAGGAACTCGCAAACTAACACATGAAAATCATAAAACTGGGACACGAAGAGATGTGGAAGCATAGATGCATGCATAGGCAAACACATGGACACACACTATCTCTGGCTCTCTTCTACTATGTCTCTGCTCTACTTATAAGCCTGAAATATTTTGGTTTGGAAATCACCAGAGGGTGGGAAATCCATGGAGCATGCATCTGCAGCTAGGCTTTGCCTCTCAGTTTGCACCGTGTATAAGTCTGTGACTCTCACAGCTGTTGTGTGCATATGTGTGTGTTTGTCCTACTTTCTTTCTCATACAATTCCATTATGTGTATTTCCCAATCCATTGCATATAGAAACAAGAAAACACATATGCACGCGCACAAGTAAAAAAAATAACAATTAAGCCACACAGATTGAATTACCCTCTCCTCCCAAACAGAGTCACAAAAACTGCTTTTCCACACCGAGCCAAACAACTGATGAAAACCAAGCCTAAATAATTTCTGATTTACAGCGTTTCTTGTGTTTGGTTCCTCGTTAGCAGGCGAGATGTCATTACCCAGCTTCTCGCCTCTTTACTGTCAGCCCTTCTGGCCTTCTGCATCCACAGGGAGAGGTGGAATTAGAGCTTAAAGACATCTTTACCCTCCCTGTGACTTTATACTCTCTGTTAGCAAGAACAGAGCTGGGGGCGCGTTCACAAGTCATCTCCCCTGAGGGGAAATGGAGATTCAATGTGCATTAAAATGCAGGGAACTGGAACCTTTTTCCCCTTCTGAGAACACATCCAAGCCTGAAAATTAGTGTTCTCACCAATAAGGGTACAAAGTGCAGATGGTAGAAAGGATTGATCATTAACAGACAGCGACATAGCATAATCAATATGCTACAGACATCAATATCGCATATTTTATAGCGTAACTGCTTATTTAATGTAGGTGTTGTAGAGTGAGTTGACACTTCAGTTCATGTGTTGGAAATGGGAGCATATGGGGTCTGCAGTCAGAGCAGCAGCTCTTTGAGGGTGTACTTAGCCACATTAGTGCCTTGGATGGGCACAAACGTTTGCATGATTATGCAATATTAAATGCAAGAGGTTAACATTCTGATGTTTTGTAGTTATAATGTTTCGCCTACTTTATGTAGAATCTATGTTTAGTGTGTTGGCATGCTAAAAATGATCTCCTCACCAGTAACCAGAAATGTCAATCTGGTGGTGACAGCAGAGGAAGATTCAGGGGAAACAAAAATGTCTGCGCAAACCTTTTTTTGTGTGCCAGGTATCTCTGCATAGCAAGATTGCTTCCCACACTGACGGGCTCAGAACATTATTTGATTAGCGTGACAGTGTGTTTTCAGCTTAACATCACAGTCTCTTTCTGGCTTTCTCCCTCCCGCTCGTCTCTCTCCATTTACAGTGATGCAAAGATAATGGCAGGATAGTTAGGGAGAAGAAGAGAATGACATCCTCTTTGTTTTCGCTGTGCATAATAGTCAACATCAAATCATTACATCAAACTAATCTGAATAATTTAGTGGGCTTAATGAGACCTGCCATAGTCTCCCCGCTGTCACGCAGCAAGATGCCTCTCCTCTCCCCGACGAGTGGTGTGCGTCGTGTCGACGGAGGCTCCCTTTGATGTGCAGTGTGGCGAAGAATATAAAATTATGACACGGCACGAAATCTAATTTTAAATCCACAACAAACGTCTGAGAAATGGAGAAATTTTGATTGATGCACTACACATTGAAATGATACGGTTCAGATTTCATTGGTAAATTTAGAAATCTGATAACTTGTGGAGATAACAGGTCCATCTCTTTACGTTGAACATAAAAGTCTCATTGTACAGAGCCCTGACATGGCATTCATCTGCTGTTGACGGAACTCTTACGTGTACTAACTCTTGAGATAGGAACGGTTGGTCAACACATTCATCTCCGTTGTAATCATGGGCACAATCTAAGCTCATTTAGTTTGGACAAAGTGAAAGGGAGGCACGTTATTAACATGAGCACTTGGACTCGTCATCAATATGTCAGATAGAAGCTAGTTTTCATTTACTGTCCCTGACAGGTTGACTACATGTAAAAAATTCAAAGCCTTGACACTTGGGAATAAAATGTATTGTGGCGCATCTTAATTGAAGATCTTCTCCTTATCTTTTCCTGGGTTTTTCTTTGCAGCGGTCTTCCGGGGGTCTGTCAGTACCTTTGTGTGCCTTCCAGGGCACTGTATCCCTGCAAGCACCCACAGGAAAGACCCTCTCTCTGTCCACCTATGAGGTCAGCAGTGATGGTCTCAGAATCTCTCCAAACAATGCCAAGAAGGTAAAGAGCCATCTTCCATATTTTTGCACATTTTTTTTATATTTTGTATTTCTCACATGCATCTGAAGAAGACGTTATAGATGATAAATAATGTTTTCTGAGTTTTGAGAATTTAATAGCTTGACTCTGGTGAGATGATAGAGCATGAGACAGAGTGGTGTATTCGGTGTCCAACCTCTGCTTTCTTTCCAGGTGCATGCACTTCCTGCATTTGTGTATTTCATACCAACCCCTGATTGCCTGCTCCACCCTGATGTCCTGCACCTGTGTCTCAGTGTCTTTTCATTTATAGGATGGCAATATTCAGGCAGTTTTTGGAGTTGACATCTTTGAATTTAAATGAAACTTTGCACATATGTGCCTAGAGATGTCAAAAGGAAATAGGATGTTTACTCCTTGAGGTACTATCAAGCACTCGGTAAGTGGGACTCAAATGCAAAACACCAGGCGGGTGCTCAAAAAGCGATAGAATGTCTTTTACAATAAAGCAGGTCGGTACGCAGGTAGAAAGACAAATAAAGCAAGATCGGCAAGCAGGAGAAGAAAACAAAAACAGGCAAAGGTCTAACATTTGTGTTAACACAATCAGAGGTACAAAAACAACTGACACACATTGACAAGATGAACTGGCAACCAAGTGAGACCAGCGGAGGTTTAAATACACTCGACGGGGAGGACAATGAGACACAGGTGCAGTACATCAGGGTGGAGCAGGCAATTGGGGGTTGGTGGGAAACACACAAGCACAGGAAGTGCAGTCACCTGGAAAGAAGCCATTTGTTTGACACCAACATAAAACAGGAAATGGACAAATTGACTTATCTTATGTCTCACATCCAATCATTATCATCCTCTATCCTTGTAGTAAAAAAAAAAAAGCTTTTGGATTCATTGAAGCACATATTTAAGTGCAATGATTTTTGGTTGATTATACATTTTGGATTGTTGAAACATACACACACATGTTCATCCTTAACCTTTCATTTGCATTGTATATCCTTCTGCTTCAAAGGTGGAAGTGTATCGGTCTAAATCAGTTGGCCATGAGCCTAATGCAGACGACCCTGCCTCAGGAAGCCAAGTCAGGAACGTGAATGTCAGTAGTGTAGAGATGGGCATGGAGACAGGAATGGGAATGGGGATCGGAGCAGTGGTGGGTGACACCAATGTAAAGATCCACCTTGAGGTTCTGGAAATCTGCGACAACGAGGAGGCCATGGACAGTGTCTCCATCATCTCCAACATCAGCCAGTCCTCCACGCACGCTCGCTCGCCATCCCTGCGCTACTCAAGAAGGGAGAACCGCTTTGTCTCCTGTGACCTGGGCGAGACGGCTTCCTATTCCCTCCTCATCCCTAGCGGCGGCAACCCGGAGACTGAGACCATCAATATCACTATACCTGACACAGTGGAAGCTCACCGCCAGAACAGCAGACGACAGACACAGGAGAGCTCGGGATATCATGAAGACATACAGCTGCTCAATGAGGCCTACAGAAAACAGTCTGCAGAGAGAGAGGAGTGACATAGTGCAATGGGAAGGTGGCTCTCAGGAGGAGGGCTGAATTAAGATACTCCGCTGCCAAAGACGGAAGAAATTTCCTCATCATTCCACATTCACTTCCTTCTATTCGCCACAGAAACCAACCTGACGGATGAACAAAACAGAGACTGTTAAAATATTCATTTTGCCTATACTCCGGTACTTCCTTTTCAGTATCATGAGAGCACAAGGCCCAGCTGTGTGTAGAGACCAGGGGGATAGATTAGCTTGTGAAAGAACAGATAGTGGTAAGTAAAGGGAGAGCGACATCCCAGCAGAGCATTTGTATTCCTGCCAAGACTCTGACCATTTGGCAGCCTGTCATCATCAAATGGATACATTAAAAGAGAAACTCGGTTTGACATAGAGAAGGCGGCGCCACACTCTGGTCACATGTCTGATATGAAGCAGCGTCTACAGACTACGTCACCGGTGACTCAGCCTTGAGGGGAGTGTCTCTTGACCCATGTGTCTGACTCATCCTGACTTGCCGTTGTGCATTCCATGTATGAGAAGTTGCCATGTCCTATAAGAATGAGAGTATATGATAGTTACATAAGAATGTGTAGATTTCATTAAGACAAGGTGTGTTTTTCCTTTGCCACCGAGCTGCTATGTCCGTCATGTATTACACAATCAGTGTGAGCACTGTCGGCGTACAGAGCACGAGCCGTGCTCGAAACAGATGGAGGGAAAATGAAAGAACAGTCAAGCGTTTAAGGGAGAGAACGAGTGATTATAGGAAAAGGGGTTGAAGGGATACTTATGCAGAGCAGTTTTTCTGCCTCATGCGCATTCGGTGCCATTTACATGTGTGAAATTGTGCATATTTTACCACAGTAGGCAGCATATGAATGTACATTTTTGGAATACTTTAGGGGATCATCTCTTTGCCTTCTCAGTCCACTAAGATATCATTATCTGAGATTGTATTGTATTTTAACACCACTTGGGAAGATTACCTGGACTGTGAACACCTCACAGAAGCAAGGAAGTATTTACTCAGTTATAATATCAGTATACCCATCATTGCTTATATCTACAGTTACATGTACATGCGTGTGTACACACTGCTGTAATAATAAAACAGGTATAGATTTATTTTTGAATATACAGTATATGTATTTATGTTTGGTTTATGATGGTGTATTTTATGTATCAGCTGTTTTGCTGCTCAGTCTTTAACATAGCATTAGCACTTTGTGGGCTTCGTTTGCAAGCTTTCGAACTGTCCCTTCGTGAGCACACTTCATCAGCTGCGACATGTCACATTCCCCTGAAGAATGTGGTCATTAAAGATTCATACTGGGAAACTGCCTCCAACAAGGTTGCCGTGCATTTCTGTTTCATGTGCTCCTGGGCAAAAGGTAAAAGAAAATAATGTACAGGCAAACGCACCATCATGAAATGGAAGTCTTATATTAAATTCTGCTGTTAATGGTGCCAAAGGTTGTTAGCTGATCAGGGGTTAATCTCTGCAGCGTAACCCAGTGGAAATAATTTGATCATCTGCTCATTCTCACATTTAAATAGGGATGTTGTCCAGATTCTGGTTAAATATTCTCTTTTGTCATGTTTACACCGTAGCGATTCGTGTTTTTTTTTGTTTTTGCATGTTTACTCATCTTTGCCAACCATCTGTACTGATAAGGTAATATAAAAACGACTCAAATGGAAAGTAAAGCACAATAATTAGCTACTTCAGAGAATGACCTACATAGAATGCAAACCATTGTTTGTTGTTGTGCACCTAGGATAAAAGCAATGACTAATCCACAACAGCTGTATACAACAGGAAGATTTTTTTTTTGTGAAAAACAGTCATTTAATTTTATCTGCGTGTACATGCAGAAATTGAAGACAAATAAGGTGCAGGCAAGCCTGCATCAAAATGTGGCATCAATGGCACGGCTTGAAACCTCTACTTCATGCACCTTCAGTGAGTACAGCATGCATTATTGAAAACGTAAGCCAAAGCTAGACGAAAAGAAAAAAAACAAACCATGTTAAACCATGCTTTTCATCTGCTGCTTTTCCATCTTAGTTAAATGATTCATTAGGGTCAGAAATCATTTGTATGCATCACAGGTGTTCCTCAGGCTATGAAATGAAGGTGTGAAGAGGAATGATGCATCTGGGACAGTACTGACAGGAGGAGGGGGTTCATATTGTAGCATACAAAATAGCCTTCTCCTTTAATAGCCTTTGGTTTTACAACCACACACACACATTCAGCTTGTTTTCTTTTGTGCAGCCAGCTAAGATATTGATCGCTCAAATATTAATGTTAATGACAAATAAATATTTTGGAGGCTTTGATGAAAACCCTGTGAGTCACTCCTGATTCACATAAATAAGGTTTAGCTGATTCAGGTGATGTTTTTCCTTATATATTTTTTTTTAACTGAGCCCTGTTTCAAAGGGAAAACTGAATACATTTCAATCAAAACAGAAGCAGGTGCAGAGAAACTTCTTTTAAGACAGCAGATGAAAATTTCATTTAAAAAGCGCCAATCGTTCAGACAATGTGACGAATTAAATTGATTTTCTAACGTCTGGAAAATGTCTTCTGCTCTAGTTGCATTTTTTAAAATGTGAACAAGCTGCACAAATGTTCATTCTGCAGCTGATGAAAATAAAGGTACCATCTCATTGGACGTACATATCATCACTGTGATGAGGAAAACACAAGATGTTGAGAGAGAAAGAAGTTAATTGAAAAGTGGTGATGTGTGAGCTTCAGGGTAGAATCTTCCCTGCAGCTTTCCATGAACATCATTCATAAACATGTGACTCCCTCACGCCTTTCATCTCCATCTTTATTCACATAGTGCTTCATGACACTAACCCATGTAAACGGCTTTTCATTAGTGAGACAGAGACAAAAGGAGCTAACAGAAGAGAGAGAGAGACAGAGAGAGAGGAATATAGCATCTCACTTATGTAAAAGTGCAAGACATTAGGAAACAGTGTAATGGTCCACATAAATAAAAAAATAAAATAATACTGGATATTATGAATAGGTGGTCTTTTGCTAATTTGGTGGTGGTGATATAAGGTATTACTGGAATTAATCCCAGCACAATCCCAGTTTTACCATCAAAACATACTTAGTTTGTGAAAAACGCCTTGACTCATTTGATATTCAATATTCACCACGATATTTAAACTACAGTAGAACGAGAACCCTGAGGGGAACACAGTCTGTGGCAGTCATGGTAGATCCTCTTCATTTGGCTGTGACCTTTAAGGCCCAGACAACAGGTCATTTACCTGATGTTCTGCTGAGCTGGGAGCAGGATGAGTCAGTTGCAGCAGTTCCATTACCAACACAAACCGTCTCTGGTGGTTTATGGCCACTGATGTTAAATTTTAGAGCTGGAGGACCATTTTTAGAAAGTCAGACTTTTCTTTTTTTTTTAATATATCTTGTTATTGTTTTTAAAAGGATGACTCAAATAATTATTGACAAGTAACATGAGCAGGACTAAGTCCAAGGTCAAGAGAATGAGTAAGCAGATATTGCTCACATTTTTCTGCTTTCTAAAAGAAAACAAAAAGGTATTTTGAATTGTATTGTAATATTTATTATTTAGCAATAAAGAAAAAAGACTGAAAAAACGGATACAACTCACACACGCACGCATACACAAATTTGTGAGGACCCTCTCTGACATATAGCATTCCCTCTCTCCATTATGAAAACTATTCCAAAACAACTCTGAGACACTGTCGTATGTATGTTTGCATTGTGAAATGTCAGGTGTCTGAAATGGACGTAACTTTTCAATTAACAAGAAAATAATTCCAATGAAAATTCGGGGTGGGGGTGACCAATCATAGAGCTCAACGTCAAAAATCAGGGACACGACAAATCTGACGTCATTACTACGCGACATATGCCGGATGAAGACGAACGAGCCTTCTTCAATAACAGCATCACTTTGACAACAGCATCATTTCTGTTCTTTTATCAAAGCGTTTTGTCGCATAAACCAGTCTGTACACGCAGGTTTTAGGAGGGTGATGAGTGTCGCGTGACATTTTATACATTTAGGCGTGCACCCCACAAATCCATCCGGCACGGTGACGCAACGTCCGTTAGCATCGAATTAAGCAGTGAACGGATACTTGTGTCCGGCTCGTTTGTGACAGCGGTATGAGTTATGGATATGGCGGTGTCGGTGGGAGAAGAGGCAGGGGAGGAGGCCGAGGGCATAGAGACGGTAGCAGAGAAAGGTGGGACAGAGGAGAAGGTGGAGGAGGACACAGAGGACCCAGTTCCGACATTGACCAGGGACGAGGTGGAGGTGGACACCGTCCTCCTCCACATCTGAAGGGCCGGGAGATTGGACTGTGGTACGCCCGACACGGAGCCGTGTGGAGGAAACAGGCAGACAGGAGATCGGTACGCCTTGTCTCTGGGTGGATGCTATAGGATGCAGGGCAGTTTGTCTGAAGGGGAAAATTCTGTTAGCAGTGGTGATAAACTAAGTATTTTCACTGTCATGTCTTAAGTATTTGCACTGTAGTTTTTCTTGCAGGCAAATGTTGCAGTATCTACTCAGGAATGTTTGGTTTCACATGAAACCACACTGCATGGATGAGTTAAAAATGCACAGCTGTGGGTGTAAAGTCAGTTTATGATTACGGCGCATTTTTACAAATGTGTGTTGTGCATCTGAACTTTATATTTCTTCTGTTTTGTCCCATTAACCACCTTATGGCAACAGCAGCAGCAGGAAGGTGTTGCTTTCACATTGATGCTTCAATAGTAGCAATTACCGTAACTACCAGTCAGAATTTACCAGTTCAGTGCAGACATGAGACAAAATAAAAACCAGTCATCTTAAATGGAAGATGGTTCACAGAATGAGCTGTGGCATCACAAACATTACTCATGCAGACATGTAGTAGAACCGCATCATCCTAACACATTTCATGATAAATATTTTGACACTGGCCAAAACAATAGGCACACTTTTCAAACCTTGTTTTAAATTAAAACTCATTTTACTTTCATTATTCTATTTATCTGTCTAGAATCAAAGAATATTGCTTTAAACTATTACTTAAAAAGTCCATATGTTACAATTAGGTCGGGTAACTGTAAGCTGAACATTGCTGTCTTGATATTTTTGTGCAGCGAGCGGTGGTCCAGATGGATGAGGCCAGAGAGCAGCGAATTACCAAGCTGCTTAATTCTGTGCAGAACGACCAGCCTATTCCCAAGAGAGACAGCAGGGAAGCAAGAGCGTCGAGGTCTGACAACTGGCAGACAGACGCCAATCAGAGTGGTCATTGGTGAGAACAGCTTGCAGAGGTTTTTAATGCCCAGCTATGCAAAAAGGAAAACTTGTTTTTTTTTACTGACTGCAGACACATGTAGCACTCACGATAACATGGTTTTCACCTGTGTGTGCAGTTATTTTGATGGAGATTTGCCTGAAGAGGAAAAACAGAAGCTTGAGATCAAGGAGGAGGATGAAGAGGAAGAAGTTAGCCTGGGCCCAAAGAAAGCATCTCACAAATCACATCGGTAAACTAACAGATGCATGCCTCAAAAATATAGTATAATACTTGATTGTGCTTATGCCAAAGTCAAAAAACAAACAAATTTTGTTGAGCAGTCCTCTTTTCTGCTTACATGTTTGTTTGTGTAGGCATTCTACTCCAGTAGTCACTAAAGATGAACCGCCAGACAATTGGGATGAAGAAGAGCAGCAGGAGAAGAGGGAGGAGGAGAAAGAGAAATTGAAAAGCAAAGACAAGGATCTAGAGTTCTTATATCAGGAAGTAGTCAGAGACAGTTCACTTGATGACTACTTAATCAGAGATCTGCAGAGCAAGAAATCAGAACCAAGATACAAAGAAATGTTGGTGAGTATTATGATTAGTATCAAGTTTAATTTGCATACTTAAGTTAGACCATGTCCGATCAAAGTTGCACAGTGATTTATGCGTGATAGTTAAGAAAACATAACAATAATTGGAGATGGTGAAGGGCAAAGAACATCTGTGTCTTCATATTTAGTAACACATCTTAGTTGGTTTGCAATAATATGTTGTTTGTTACAGAGTATGGTTGGGCCTTGTAATAAATTATTTTCTCAGTAATGTTGCAGAAAGCATTCTGCCAAACAATGTTTTATTAGTCTGTTCAAACATCATGATGTTGTCATGTGATATATTTTTGAACTGTTGTCAAGATTGCAAGAGGAATCTTTATTTCTAGTTATTAGAATTCAATAAATGTTTGAATTGTATAACAAACAATATTTTATTTATCAAGTTAAAAAGATTCAGCAACTGCTCTCCATTTTATTGACGTCAGAAACTATTATAAAATAATTCTTTTTTGTGGTTGCAGAAATTCAGGGAAAAACTGCCATCGTATGGGAAAAAGGAGGTGAGTTTTTTGTCATAAGTCAAACAACTTCTGCTACAGCTTTCTTTCTTTAAATAAAAATCATCAGTCTCCTATACCTGTTACTACTTTCCTCATCTTTATCTAATTATTCCTCCACTTTATTTTATTTACTTCCATCCTCAGGAGCTGGTAGAGCTCATAAACTCTAGCCGTGCTGTGGTTGTGAGTGGGGAGACAGGATGCGGAAAGACCACTCAGGTCACACAGTTTATCCTCGATGACTATATCAATAAAGGCATGGGCTCGATGTGCCGGGTGGTGTGCACACAGCCTCGCCGCATCAGTGCCATCTCGGTATGTACTCCAGTGGTTTCTCATGTCTGACTGTGTTCGATTATTTGTTGTTTTTGTTGCTCTTCAGTGTTTGTGTGTCCCTCATCTCAGGTAGCAGAGCGTGTAGCAGCAGAGAGAGCAGAAAGTGTAGGAAATGGAAATTCGTGTGGTTACCAAATCCGCCTGCAGAGGTAAGGATGCCTTTCATGACCATATGTTGATTTTTGCATTTTAAGTACTGTAGTAACATTTATCCGATGGCAATGTAGAGTTACTATTGTTTGGATAGCTATTCTATATCAAGCATCATCCTCATGGACATTGCAAAGCCGTGCTGTTGACCTTGATGTCGTGGGGCTTAGATTGTATGTGTACAGATATCCCCAGTGAAGGTTATGTTGAAGCAATGGCTTCCAGAACAAAAAAAATATAAGCCCCTAAAGGTTTATTGATTTTATTTATATGTATATAGGCATTAACATAAACTACATATGCCTGATGATTTATGTAATGTGACTTTATCACATCCTGATGGATGGGCAAACTTAAGACAGATGGGGGGAAATATATTTAAAGGATGAATGAGAACTGCAGGAATTTAGTTTTTTGAAGGACAGAAACCATAACGGCTAGTAGATGAAACTGGTTATCTGAGACCACATACAACGGAAAAGATGCACAAAGCTGGAGAGAGAGGCACTTAAAGGGTATACAGAACCAAATGAAGCAAAAGAGGGGATGAGAGGGTGCAGCAATCTAAAGTGAATTATATTCAAGTGTGAGGACAGATGAGATAGATGCAGTAATAAGAGAGGGAGAGGCAGCTTGGGTGTGTAATGGAGGGACAGTGATACAAGAGACATAAAAGGATGGACAGAGAAGAATGATTACAACCTGGCAAAGAAATGGGATAGAGAACAAGGTGCCAGACTGTACATTTAAGAGTTTTTGTTTTTTATTTGTTGTTTTTTTTGTTACTATATAAGAACTACAAAAAACTCTCTTGTAAAACTCCTGCTGTTACACCAGTTCCCTCACATAGCAACTAATAGAAAAAGTACATTTACTGGATGTACAGACTGGCCAGAACACTTTTAATCTGGTCTTTGCCATTTTTGGTTTTATTTGTAGGAAACAACTAAATCAGTGCAGACAGTTATTGAATTAAATGTGTCTTAAAATGAGCAAAGACTGGGTGGGTGTAATAAGAAGTAGAAAGCTGTTACTAGAAATCGTATTTCATTGGTAGGAAATTAGCCCACGTCTTATTGGAAATTCTGCTCTTGCATCCACTGTGCTAACAAAATATAGTGTAATTATTTTGTCAGTATTATACATTTTTTAGATGTGTCATATGAGATGCAGATTCTGTTTAGATGGGCATTCAGATTGAGCTGTTCTGTTTGAGATGTTAAACTGAGATGCTCTGTTTATGTTAATAATGATATATAAGTGGATGCAAACACTTAGTGCCCATTTTAACTCCTTATATTACCATCACCTTTTACTAAGTCTTACTAAGTTTTTACAATTTTTTTTGTTTTTTTAATTCACCTTTCTCTTCTTTTGTCTCTTAGCCGGTTACCACGGAGACAGGGCTCAGTCCTGTACTGTACAACAGGCATAATTCTCCAGTGGCTTCGTTCAGACCCGTGAGTCACATCTCTCTGCTTTACCTCAGAGCGTCTCAGTTCCACCTGTCCTTCCTCCACCTTCTTATTCTCTGTCTCACTCTATTTTATCCCTATCGAATTGCTGTTGCCTCTACTTGCTGTTGAAAAAACATTAGTATGGGTCCCACACACAGACACAAACACACAGACAGTTTCAGCTGACTCATCCCTGCATACACTTTGTTGAATTTTGAGTGCTTTTTTTCTTTTTTAGAAAAAGATTGATACTTTTATTGCAGCTGGCATACACACTGACAATCTAAATAGGCAGTGGGTTTGACTACACCTGTCCATTTTGGTGTGAGGAATTATGCAGCAGTATGAGAAACAAGGAAAACATATTGAAATCATATTTTATTTTCCTCCTGTCAGAATGTTGTCCAGTATAAGTCACTTGGTGCTCGATGAGATTCATGAGAGGAACCTACAGTCAGACGTGTTGCTCGTCATTGTGAAGGACCTACTCAGCCTTCGGGATGATCTCAAGGTCATCCTTATGAGTGCCACGCTCAACGCTGAGAAGTTTTCCAAATATTTTGGTATGCAAGCCATGTGACATACCAATGACAACAGTTTTATTGGTTTGTATTGTTCCTTTCTTTCATCTAAACATTTGTCTACGTCAAATCCCCTTTAGACAACTGTCCAATGATACACATCCCTGGCTTAACGTTCCCAGTAGAAGAGTTCCTACTTGAGGATGTTTTAGAAATTACCAGGTGGGATAACTCCCTGATACGCTACATACAAATAAAATTGGAACATACGAATGTCTCTTTCATGTTATGTTTAAACTGCTCGGTGTCTCTCTGCAAGACATCGTCCCCAAAGTCAGGATCGTCGCTCCTCATGGAAGAGAGGCTTTTGGCAGGGGAAGCCCTCTCGACCTGAGAAGGAGGAGAAAGAAGTCGAATACAAAGAGAGCTGGCCTGGTTATGAGCGCACACTGCGGGGCAGGTGAGTTGGTGAAAACTGCAGTATACTTAAATTGGCAGAGTAGGTGCCTGAAATTTAAATATAATTATTTTAAATAAATAAGCCGCTTAAAGAGCTCCCACCTCCACTTAGGATGTCTTCCTCAGTAACACTGAACAAATATTATTCTTCATTCGAGGCAGCTATTTGCAGTGGAGTCCCCTGTCTTTGCTGCAGTTATTAAAGTAATAACTTACCGCTTGGTGTGTGTGTGTGTGTGTGTGTGTGTGTGTACACGTACACGTGTACATGATGCTGTGTTTACTGTATATATGTTGTCCACAGTGCTTTCATGTTTTGCTGTTATTATGTTTTTTCTATTTTAAAAAATCTTGTGTTTGTTGCACCTGATATAAATATCACCAATACTTTTAATTCTGTGTGAGTCACACTTTATTTATTTTTGTGTAAAACCATATTAAACATTATAAAAGCATTTTTCACTGATCCATTACAGAGCAGCTTCTCTTTGAAAATGTATAAACCTCTGTTATTTATTGATCATTTATGTTTTACAGATACTCCGACAACACCATCGCAGCACTGGAGATGTTGGACAATAATGACAAGATTGACCTAGAGCTCATCCTGGCACTGATCCGCCACATTGTGCTTAACGAGGAGGTGAGTTTAATGTCAGGTGTCTCGTTTCAGGGCAGGCAAAGTTCTCGTCCCCCAGATTGGCTTTGATTCTAGAGATTATGTTTTATGATTTACAGCTCTCTCATTTCTGTCATAAACAAAGCATACAGAGTAATGGTAGCAGTTTCAGATAAAACAAAAGTTAATAACAAAAGGAGAGAAGTACATTTTACTCATATACCTGGGACAGATGGAGGAAACAGGAGGACTCGCTTCCAGTCACAGAGCAACATTACATGAGACGAAATGACAGGTTCTGGCTTCAGATCTGTGCTAATGAGTGATCAACCAGATGTTCTCCCAATGCACATTAATTTCCTTTCCTCTCTTTCCAGTTCTTGTTAAATTTCCTCATATTTATATCAGCATCCTGTCGGTACTGAGTGGAGACTCTGCTAACAATGTGGGAGAATCTAACAAACAGTTGCGTTCAGTGCAGCCTGTTGTTAGCATTAAGTGGGAAATTAAAGGCTCAGCATTTTGCCACCTGAAGTAGAACTAGGTAACATATTATGTTATTTTGTGACTGTGTCTGCGAAAAAATGTATGAGAGAAGATCAAAACACAAGAGACATGCCCCAGAATGAGGAGTGACTAACGTAAATAGACAGAATAATTATCCTCTCTCATATGAAGCTGTATATCCATCAGTCACGGCCACCCAGAGCCAGTCGACCAGCTGATTTGCCATGGCATTGTCAAACGGCAGACAGAGAACCGGCTGATACGCCGTGACTTTGTTCTGAAACGAGGGTAGGGGGCGGTGTGCAAGGCTTTCAACTGTGATGATTGGTTAATTATGTTGCAGAGCTCTGCGATTAGACACCTAGGGGGTTGACATGGAGGCAGTAATGAGCGCCTGCTGGGTGCAGCTCTGTGTGCGTGTGCATGTGGGTGTTTGGTATGTGTATGTACTTAATAGTAGTCCAACATGACGGGAGTTTACTGTACTGTTACTTGATTATTAGTGGGAATTAATCTGAGCCTTTGTCTGTAGTGCCTGTGTGTGCACATGTTTGTCTTCAGGTCATAACTAGGCACACTGCCTGCTTCTCTCTTCTTCCTCTCTCTTTTTCAACTGCACACACATGCACGCACAGTAACACAGACACATATAGTCCCAGTGGTTGAGCACTGGTAATAATAATTAGCTGTAATTAAAAGGCAGAGATCCTCTGGGCCCAGGAGCCACTTCATATGTCTTTCAACATATCCTCACAGGAAATGAATAGCAGAGTCCTTTTGGCAGTAGGTTATTTGATATCAGCTTAATATATCCTCTAATTCATTCAATTTCACTCTATGTCTTCAGTGATCATAAACTAAAACCTTCATATTTGTCTCTTGCAGTTGGATCGGGTTGATCCAAATAAGGGATGACTAACATCTTACCTGATTTCAAATAGCAAAACATGGAATTTCTAAATCTGCATCACTCTGATGTACACTGAACATTTTGTACTATGATTTATTTTTGTTTTGAGAGAATATCTAGTCTGCCCCTGTGGTAATGTGAACCAGAGGATGCCCTGTAGTGGGAGGTTGATGATGTTGTCATAATGATATTGGCAGTGAGCGTCAGGGACTATTGTATAGCTGAATGTGGAGGTTGGCAGCTCTGGGCAAGTCATCTCCATCTGCTTTGGCTCAGCTCCTCTGAGGACACGGGCACCTTGTCCACTTGGCTCAGTTGTTGCTGTTGGTTTCTGTTAGCAGTTTTTTTTCTTGATTTGTTTTTAAATTTATACTGGAGCCCTGTTGGTTTTTGTTTCTTTCAGCTGGTTATTGTTGCCATGTCTTTGTCTGACAGGAAGGAGCAATCCTAGTGTTCCTCCCAGGATGGGACAATATCAGCGGTCTCAATGACCTGCTCATGGCTCAGCAGATGTTTCGATCAGGTACACACACAGTTGCCTGGCTGTAACCCCAACACACACACACACACACAAAATAATTATATATATTTTTATGTTACAATATTACAGATAATACTAATGTAGTACAGTATATTGTATTTACATTTACCAGAATTTACCAAGTTATTTTTGACAATTGAATCGTTTATTTACACTATTTGCAAACAGTTTTTTTCTTTCCTGCCATTTTGTGTTTCAGATCGGTTCGTTATCATCCCTTTGCACTCCCTCATGCCCACCGTTAATCAGACACAGGTCAGCACTCTCTCCTTGTCTGTTTTTCTGGCTCTGTCCATCTATTTTTCAGTAAATCATCCTCCTGTATTCCTTTTTGCAGTATTTGAATAGTCCAATCTTATCACTCTTTTTCCCTCTCAGGTGTTCAAAAGGCCTCCTCCTGGAGTTAGAAAGATTGTGATTGCAACCAATATAGCTGAAACCAGGTTTGTGCATGCATGCCTGTGAAATTTGCTTTATTTTTGGCTTTTACGTTCTCCTTAGAAATAGAAACATACTAGTCCTAGTCATTAATGGAAACTGCATACTTGAAGCTAATTAACAAGCACTGATTAAGAATACTGTCATATTGGCTTGGATGGAGCACTGCCTGTGACAGGCAATTTGTTAATGTAGTCACACGCACAAACTAAGCATATTAAGAAGCTGTCTGCACTCCCCTCACAGTTCTCTGCTAAATATAGCCCTGAAATCTACCAGCAGGCAAAATATATTTTTACTTCTGAATGATGATGTGTGTGCGTCTGGTGTGTGTGTTTCTAAGTTAAACACTCTCAACAAACTCCTTTGAAGTTGTGTCTTTTTTTTGGTCTTAATTCAATCGCTTTTGATTTGCTCTCTTTCAACGTTTGCTTCCAGCATTACCATCGATGATGTTGTGTATGTGATCGATGGAGGAAAGATTAAGGAGACTAACTTTGACACCAACAACAACATCAGCACCATGGCAGCCGAGTGGGTTAGCCTGGCTAATGCCAAACAGAGGAAAGGACGGGCCGGAAGGTGCGTCTGTGTTTGTCTGCACACAGCCTTTTTTTTTGTAGATATTTTTTTCTGCACATTATTGCTTCTGGGTGTGCAATACTAAACTAAGAGGATTATTTTTCCTCCTATTTTGTCATCTTATCTCTGAGGCTGCCTTTCCCATCAGCCCACTCCTTCTTGCCATTCCATCTGTAAATACTGAGAAAGTCTGACTGTAGTCACTCCCAGGATGTTTCCAGTCTGTGACTTGAGACGGCTGTTCTGTTAGTGGAGAAAGGGCCAATTAGCAGGAGCTGCTCACTGTGTGTGCGGTGCCATCCCATTGATTTTAAATTAAGCCCTTGTTAGAAAACTAATATAACACATGCACTTATTTTTCTCCCACCTCTCCTCTTTTCTGCTTTTGTCCAGAGTGTGTCCAGGGAAGTGCTATCATCTGTACAATGGGCTCAGGGCGAGCCTGCTGGATGCCTATCAATTACCCGAAATTATGAGGACACCACTGGAGGAGCTCTGCCTGCAGATCAAGGTTGTGTACGTGGAATGAAATAGTCAACCATAATGACAGAGAAAGAGAGAGAAAATAGTACGTGTTGGTTGAGGAGGTGAGATGAGGACAGAGTTGGTGTGAAAGGGTTTTCTTGGGACACAGCTTCTGTTTTTGGTCCTGTTGAATCACAGCCTCTCCTGCCTAATGAGGACTAGGTATGAACATCCTGGGCTCTGACTCATACCCCTTGTGCTCTCTCCCTCTCTCCCTCCCTCTCTCTCTCTCTCTCTCTTTCTCTCTCTCTCTCTCTGTCTCTCTCTCTCCCTCTCAGAGACAGCATAATCACACCACTTCTTCTTTTTCTCTAATGTGATAATGTCTTTCGTGTTTCCTTGCTTAGTACTTTTTCCCACCTGTTTTTTTTTTGCCTTCCCTTTCACATCCTCAGATTGTCCACTTAGACATATTTTAACCAATGCTAATGGAACATCAAGCCGAAGTTCACTCAGATCTAGTGTTTGCAGGGATTGTTCTCACCACAGGCTTTATTGGCTGTGTCTATGAGTGCGTGTCCTCCGTGAGTGCAGTCAGATGCATTTGAGTGTGTGTGTGTATTTTAAATGTGTACTTTGAAGCTAGTGGGTGAGAGTTGTACTAATGCATCAGACTGTCTTTAAAGTGGTAGAAAACTGATAACATGAGAGCAGACTCTCAGATGCATTAATACTTGTAACACCATCCCATTAGTGAGACACTGAAATGTGGTGGCTTTCTTACTCCCAGTTTGTGTCAGGAAGATGTTTGTTGAAGTTCATAAATATTTTTGTTGTAGGTGTAAATACAAATTTAGAATATACAAGCAAGTCTACTTGTATATGTTGCTTTATTGGCTGTGTCTATGAGTGCGTGTCTTCTGTGAGTGCAGTCAGATGCATTTGAGTGTGTGTGTGTGTGTGTATTTTAAATGTGTACTTTGAAGCTAGTGGGTGAGAGGTGTACTAATGCATCAGACTGTCTTTAAAGTGGTAGAAAACTGATAACATGAGAGCAGACTCTCAGATGCATTAATACTTGTAACACCATCCCATTAGTGAGACACTGAAATGTGGTGGCTTTCTTACTCCCAGTTTGTGTCAGGAAGATGTTTGTTGAAGTTCATAAATATTTTTGTTGTAGGTGTAAATACAAAGTTAGAATATACAAGCAAGTCTACTTGTATATGTTCTGTGCTCAGTCAACCACCTAAGGGTGCATATGTTTAATGCTTGGCAGTCTGTCACATAATGTTCATATAATCATACAAGTATCATACAATACTGTTATGATTCACATTAAGCTAATAATGGTACAGCTTGTTTGTTATATCAACGTATAGCCCACAAATAACAACTAAGAACTAACCTTTTTTTCTGAGACTAATTCCCTCTGGAAAAGAGAAGGGAATTTAATGTAAGAATTCCGATATGAAATTGCATGTTTGTGTGTAATGTAAAGTAATGTTATGTGTGCTACCCAGATATTAAAGCTTGGGTCTATAGCTGGATTCCTGGAGAAGGCTCTTGACCCCCCGACTGAAAAGGCCATCAGTCTGGCTATCAAGAACCTGATGGATCTGGTAAGAATTTAAGATTTTTCACAAAAGAAATTAAGATTGTTGAAGAAAAAGTTAGGATATGCAGTCAAGGTAATAAGTAAGAACTTATTACCTTGTGTAAGAAGATAAAACAATGAGTAATGTATTGTGTCTGCTAACAGGGTTAAAACACAATAAAAAGCAATTAAGGAACAAAAAAGATTTAATTAACATGTCTTCTGGGTATCTTGCCTTTATTAACCCTTTGCTGTGTTAATAATCTCAACTAAAAACAATGCTGTTTCAATATTATAATACCCATTCCCTCTCTTCTGGTTATATTTACAAACCTTGTGTTGCACTGAGGATGACTGTCTTTTTTTTTGTTTTGGTTTATGGCTGTTGTGTGTTAGAATGCCCTGGACCGCTCTGAGAATCTGACAGCGCTGGGTTTCCACCTGGCCCGTCTGCCTGTGGAGCCTCACATCGGCAAACTGATCCTGTTTGGAGCGCTGTTGGGCTGCCTCGACCCTGTACTCACGATCGCTGCCTCACTCAGCTTCAAAGACCCTTTCTTCATACCTCTGGTATGGCACAGAGTTCACAGACATGAAAGCAGCAGCACAAGCACACTTCAACACATTGCTGCACTACACCCTCTGACATTTTTAACTGTGAAGTAGCCCATCGACAATTTGGATGCGGTCAAAGATTTGGAAAAAAACCCACAAAAAACACTAAATAAGAATCACTCCTCTTAAGACTTTCTTTTCTGTTCATGCATAGTGACCATAAACAGCAGTTACTAATAGGATGTACATAGGATGACAAGTAAATACATATAGTTGACCGTCTAACCAGCCATTGTATGGCTCTAGGAGCCATTGTAGGTGCTTCCTTTAGCATTTAGAGAATTAGTCAGCTACTTAAGTACAACCAGGTCTTCTTACTCATTTATGTGTAAAGAGGACTATTTGACTTCAGCCTTAGTCTTCTTAACATCTGTCCCTCTCTCAGGGTAAAGAGAAGATGGCAGACATGAGGAGAAAGACCCTGTCCAGAAACTCCAAGAGTGACCACCTCACCATCGTCAATGCCTTCCAGGTACAACAACCCATATCTGTCCATTTTACCATCATCTCTGTCTATTGTTGCCGTCAGTGGATCTTGTCTCAATTCATCATTCACTGACTGTCCAGGGCTGGGAGGAAGCGAAACAGCGAGGCGGAAGGTGTGAGAGGGAGTACTGCTGGGACAACTTCTTGTCTGCCAATACACTTCAGGTGAGCCAAGCTGAGTGTGAATGCTGTGCGGGGCTCCAGACTGAAGAGCTTTGATAAATAAAACCAGGGCTAGTTCATGGTTACATTTCAATGTATACATTTCAAGAATAAAAGTAATTTATTCTTTTTATGTTTCAGATGCTGCACAACATGAAGGGTCAGTTTGCTGAGCATCTGATGCATGCAGGCTTTGTCAGCAGCAAGAATCCCCGAGACCCCAAATCTAATGTCAACTCAGGTAACTGAAACTCAGAAGTGAAATAGATCAAAAAACATTTATTTTTATGAATTTTGAAACCAGACTGTGAGGCATTAATGAAACATGATATGTGAAAAATTAATGCAGCTGTCTCCATGTGTTCTTTATCCAACTTCTGCCTCCTTCTTTAGACAATGAAAAGTTAATCAAAGCAGTGATTGTAGCAGGACTCTACCCTAAGGTGGCCATGATCAGACCGTCTCACAGCAAAAAGAGGCCGGGGTGAGTCTGTCCATTTATTCAGAGGGGGCATATGGGCAGTGATTTGCAGGCATGGCTGCACAGCACAAGACAGAGAAGTGCACAATCATTCTTACTGATCTGTATTCAAACAGTGGCCGCCACTCTGTAATATCTCGTCAGACCTTTAAGGTAAGAGTTGTGTAAAATTTCCTGACAGTTACCTCAGGCTATGCAGAGACCATGTTAGGAAAATTGCCAAGAACAGAAGTAACGTTTGCAGCCGAAGATCAATGCAGTCATCGTAAAACTGCCCTCAGGCACTTGTCATAAGCAGTGGCTGTGACCTGTGTGCAAAAGACAGACTCATGCAAGAGTGAGACAGATGCAGTCTCTCACCACAGGGCTGTCAGTCAGTTGTCTGTCACTGTGGTCAATTCCTGATTAGTAATTCACAACAGCTGTGATCCCATGTTAGCTGTGAGTTTCACATGAGAGTGAGACAGTCCTGCAATATTGTATGAACTCAGTGCTGGGCGAAGCACAATTTGTTTGTTTTTGCTGCTAAATGAGACGACTGACTGGTACAAGCAGCTCGTTCCCAGCAGTCAACCATCGGGCTTTGTCTGGCTGACAAACGAGTTTGTAGCATAGCTTTACTTTCATGTTTGAGATGATTTGCAGACTGTAACGCAGTTTCTTTCTCGGTACCCTTTGTACCAAAGCAGCTGGAGGCATTCTTTGTGCTTTGTATTAAAAAAGAAATCAAAAGCATTTGAAAAGGTTGTTTCAGGAATTAACTTTTTGATTGACTTTTAATCAAATTTACTCCAGTGATGAGAAAGATTGTTAATTTCCCTGAGGGATACCTCCCAAGGGATCAATAAAGTATCCATCCATCCATCCATCCATCCATTGATGATGTTGCATTTTTACACCATCACATCAACAACAAATAGCCTGTACAGCTTTACAATATAATAAGTACACAGCATTAAAGTAGGTAAATATTGTTGTTGTTTTCCTGTTCAACCCTGTCAAAACACCTGTGCTGCAATTTGATTGACTGGACAGATCCAGGTGTGTTGTGCTAGCAGTGGCTAATGTAGCCTTCAATTTACATGCTGTTAATTATCCTGCTCAGGGTGAAGGTGTACACCCAGGCGGATGGAAAAGTGTGTATCCACCCAAAATCTGTCAATGCTGAAGAGACGGAGTTCAACTACACGTGGCTCATCTACCACCTTAAGATGAGGACGAGCAGTGTGAGTACGCAATGTGATATGTAAATGCTTTATGCTCTAATTTAATACTATGCATGACTGTTTTTACATCTGTGTGTGTGTGTGTCCATGTGTTTTGTAATTCCTGTGTCCCCTTGAACGGTGCACGTGAGTGCAAACAAGGGCCAGTGGTTAAAGGTTAGCAGTGGGGCCACTCCAGCGTTAGACAGAATGAATATTTGATTAAAACACTACCTTTCAACTCCATCTCAAAGGCTCTTGTGCTTCAAAGCAGCCAGACATAATGTAAGATGTGGTGGTCGGGGGCTGCAAAATGGTCAGTGCAGCTCCTGTCTACCTCACTCTCACTCCTGCCCCTCTGTCTTTCTGCCGCTTTCCACACTCCTCCTGTTTTCCCCTCCCTCTCTCCCATCCGTCTGTCTTTGTTCTTTCTGTGCCGTCTATCTTTGTGAATGGTACCATTCTGCAGAAAAACACCTTTCATGTCCTCTCTGATTGCTGCCTGTGCCTTTTTGTTTCTCTCCCCTGCCATCGTATTTATGAAGGAAAGTGTTTCTCTGGATTTCACCACCATTACTGCCACCATTTAATGTTTTCCTGTCTTGTAGTCCATAAGTGGTTCTGTGTACAACGTTGCATGGGTTTCTCTTAGAAAAGTGAGATTGTCAAGGCTTCTTGAAGAAACATAGGGAAGGGGAATCAGTGTAAGAGCTTTCAACCTTAGTGTTTGTCAGTTTTTGTGTCTGTGCATACAGATCAGTGTGTAAATGGGGTAACATGTGTATTCGCTGCTTGCAGTATAAAAAATATATTTATTTATAATACTTTACAATATTTGTTGAGGAAAACACTGCTATTTTTTATTGTGGGTCTCAGTCGTCAAATGATTCTAAATAAGCAGCTGTCATTTTGGCCCAGGGAGAAAATGGATGAGAAGAGTGTAACACAACATTCACAGACAGGGCAGGATGACATTTCTCCTAACCCCAAGGCACTGAAACACATTTCCAACTCGCGCAGCCTCTCTTCACTAATGGGACACTTTCAGCCCACACCGCAGAATAGCTGTTGGGCACGGTGTGTCATAATCATGCTGCTCTCAGTCACTGAGTGTGCCTGTTTGTTGTAATATTCCTGTTTTGTGTTTGCAACTTATTTGTGTTTCCTCAGATCTTCCTGTACGATTGTACTGAAGTGTCCCCATTCTCATTGCTGTTTTTCGGAGGAGACATCACTATCCAGAAGGATGAGGACCAGGAGACTATCGCAGTGGACAAGTGGATCGTCTTCAGGTCCCCTGCACGCATCGCTCACCTTGTGAAGGTAAGTGAAGGACAAACATTAATCTTAATCGTTAAGAGATTGATTTTACGAATGACTCTTTCATGTCTCTTCCACAGAGTTTAAAGAAAGAGTTGGATTCACTACTGGAGGAAAAAATCCGTAATCCGGCGCCTGTGGACTGGCAAAACGGTCAGTCCAAAGACTGTGCTGTCATTACAGCCATCATAGACCTCATCACCACCCAGGAGAAGCCTTCAGGGACCACAAAGGGTTATGGCAGGGCGTCTGCCTCAAGAGGACCGCACATGCACTTCAATGACGACGATGATGACGATGATTAGGAGTGGCCCCTTTTTGTGTGTGTGTGTGTGGGGGGGGGGGTTATGAAAAGAGACTGGATCTGTGGACACAGTGGTTAACTGGGATATTTATAATAACCACCACCCTTTCTGATGCAGCATGGTTAAAATCTTAGTGCTCTTTGGGTGCTCCTAGAAGGCAGACAGAGGAATGCAGCAGAACCTGATAATATCATGCACTTGAATGACTGCCATTTTTGTTTTGTTTTTTGCCTAGTTGGTCATTATTTTTACAAGGACCAATCCATGTTGTTCAGCTATTCTCTTTTTTTTTAATATTCCAACTGGGACATTTCTATATTTGAGCGATCACACAACCTCATTAAATGGACTGAGCAATAAAATGGATGTATCATAAAACATCTTGCTCAGCTTAATTTCCCTTAGTCGTCTGTAATTTAGTTGTAAAAGACAACCACTTCTAAGACAGTAACCTGCTTAATGATAGAACTGATTTGGAGTGAACACCTTCATAGCGATTAACCTGCAGCAGCACACAGTTGCTTGCCCCTGATCTAACAGCTGACATTGTGCATATGAAGTATCAAGAAATGTGCCTCTGGTGAGAGTATTTATGCCCATTTCTGATGAATGTGTGCTGAATAGCCAGAGTGCACACAGTTAATTTGTTGCTACAAACGTTACAGGGAAAATACAACTGGAGTCATTTTCTTTGGTCAATCTAATAGGTTCCCCCTGATGTCAAATTGATCTTGAGAATACAACACAGGCCCCCAAGCAGTTAAGCTTTTATTAATAAGGTTGAGTAAGCACGTTTCTTCAATATAAATCTATATTTTGGAGAGAAAAAAACATACATGTTACAAGTCAAGCTGTTTTAAATATTTACATGTACACGGTTGATTTACAATAGTTACAAGAACAGAAACTGAAGTCAAGATAAATTCATGCTTAGATGTGTGTTATCACACAGCTAATTTTCCCTGAGTGCAAATACAAAGCGTTGTCTTCTCTCCCCACTACTGTCATACCTCACTTCATGGAGCTTAAGAGTTGTAGTTGTCATTTGGGCCGTGGCCAGAGCCAGTGGGCTTGATAGATGACGTTAGCATCACACTCTGACTGAGCCATTCATTTCCTTTAGCTGGACACTAAAAAGATGACTCACAGTGGACAATCAAATTAAAAGCCAGGCTGGGCCGGGCCACTCGTCTCTAAGCACCAGCACTGGCAAATTAATTTCAGTTTGCCCCTGTAACATCACAAATCTAAATCCTCAGGGGTGGTATTTATATATAGACCTATGGCTGCCATCAGGAGTGTGTGATATTTCAGGCTGTCCAAATCATCGTGTGGATGGAGAGAATAATGTCATTTGTGGCACAAATGTAGACTCTGATTCATGAGGGTGACATTAACTGGTGACAAACGGCGCAGGAGAAAACGGATATTTGGACCTTCTGCTTACCCACATGATGACATGAGATTTTACCACCAAGATAACTGTAATTATTTACATTGTTTAATTACGGTAATGACCTATTTACACAAAGTGCCCCAGGCTTAAGACAGGTATCACTGATTTCTCTCACAACTCAATATACACCCTATTGGATTTTGTTGTGAATATCGCTGTTACAGTTTCACTCGCAGATGCTGCACAACTGCCACTAATCCACACTGTTAGGAAGATGCTCATCTCACCCTCCTGTGTCATCACTTTCACAACAATTATCAGGCTGCTGTCATTGTCGTCTTGTTTGGACTACCTTACCTTATGATAATACGCTTCATCATTAATCACTGTAAAAAAAAAAGTTTGAAAAATCAAAATTTACATTTTCAAGACCCAACAGTTGTTATGCAGACGAGTGTTTAAAGCAGGGACAGGGAGTCGTGGGTGTAGAATTTTCTAAACCACCTGGGAATTTAGGCTTGTGACAGAGTCCACAGTCAAACCCTCGCCCACTTGAGGACCGCTTGCTATGAGCTGTGTAAGCTCACAGTGTGCCTGAGATTTCATGGAAGCTGAGCACAAGTCTGAAATATGGCTTCGTATTTTTCCCACTTGCACAGGGTCAGGCAGCCCCTCAGCTCCCGTACTGGTCCACACGGTTCCAGAACTCATTAGTCTGGGTTTGCTCATTTAAAAAGGCAGCTCACTGGCGTGTGAAAGGGTCGGTAACGGCTGAGGAAAGTCCTCTGAGGTTTAAGCGTCGGCCTCTTCTTGCTCACACATGAGTCTCCACGCCCTGCAGGCGGTCCATCCTCTGCACGTTCCGCTCGATGGTGGCCTGACACGTGATTGGCTCGGCACACTCAGAGAGGAACCACCCCCTTTCGCCATCGCGCAGTCGCTCACCTTCACACCAGCCTACGAGGAAAAATGGACACGGGCACTGAAACATGTGCTGTGGTTGCAGGTGTTACTACTGTCTCTCTTTTGATGGCCATTGATATCTGTGGTGCAATTTGCAATTCAGTTGCTATGGTCACCAAAAGGGAAATGAGCTTTGGCGATTGAGGTTGTTTTTTTTCTTGTTTTGTGATGTTGAACCACAGTTCATTAGGCCCATTGTGAGAGAAACATTTGTCAAAGAAAAGTGCACGATTAAAAGATGCAACTGCAGTGTGTGTGTGCGTGAAAAGGGTGGGAATGAAGAGAACAACACAATAAAGAGGAGAGAGACACCCACCATCCTCTACAGTCTGGGAGACCAGCACCACGTCTGCCACCTGCAGGGACAGCTCATCTGGCTGCTTGGCTGTGTAAGTTCTGATCACCTCCATCTGCATGGCATCTGAGGAGAGCATACAAGATCATTTATGGACGATCAAAGCAGAAGCCTCGTTTTTATACACCTGCATTACCAAGTGCTTGCCAGTGAAACCAAGCAGTGCGGACAAATGTGTCTTTAGCAGCCACAAGGTGGTGCAATAGCCTTAAAGGAAAAGTAATGTGGTTTGTATGCATTTGTTTTGAAACTCACGGATTCTGTCCTGAGTCTTGTTGTTGTTCACGTTCTGACCCAGAGCACTGATCCATCGAGCGCGCTCGTTCCTGTAAGCACACAAAGCAGCACAGAAACAATTAGTTTAACTGCTCTGGCGCGAAAGAACAATCTGAACTCGAGTTAAAATGAGGAAAGAAAACTTGAGAGCACAGCAGGAGTTTGTCGCTACATTTGTGGGCAAGAGAGCGTGATTGTTTTGACAAAGAAATACACATGTGTTGTGACGTCTGCTGTTTCCAGGGGCACAGCTGAGGCAGGTGGATCATTTAGCTCGACCTGAGAACCCTGTCAGAGGGAACAGAGGTGTGTTTCTCAGTGGCTGCTTCTGCTTCCCCTCTCTTGTGTGTTTCCTCCACACTGGGTGGAGTCACGCAGGTCAGATTCCAAGAAACTCTATCTCTCATTTCACCTGTTCTCAGCTTCGCCGAACAGAGAGAACAAGGAGGGATTGAGACGGCGCAGCAGAGGGAGAGATCTAAAGGGCCCAGGAAATGAACCAGAGGGGGTTTTGTTGGGGCCCAGTGTGACTCAGCAACATTGGCCCCCATCATCCAAACTGGTACAATAATCACATTCACAGACTATTTGTGTGGACCGTCACAAATGGACTTTGACCGGACAAGTCCCATGAGTCAGAGTTCATTATTGTGTTCCCATTGTGAGGCCGTTTGGATCCTTTTCAGGACACAGAAGCCGCAAAATTCTGGGTCACGTCAGTGGACGCAATGAAATCCCCCTGATCATTATCTTAGAGGCCATCAAAGCCATTATTATAAGGGGAGCGGAGTAACCTTTGAAGCTTCACAGTAAATGATTGAGCCTCTAGCTAGCTTAGATGATACCGACCTTTAACATGTTCCTTACTGCAAGGCTACTAATTTTTCCTGGGGTCATCGTCTGCAATAATCACACCAATTTACTAATGTCTTCAACTTCTATTATTATAGTATTATTGCTATTACTATTATTAGTATTACATATTGGGTTACCGTGTTTATCTTAGTTTTGACGAGTTAGCATGCTAACATTTGCTAATTAGCACAATACCAGAGCATCATCTTATCCACACCTATAAACAAGCAGAGACAGGAAACCTACATTTGAAGAAAACAGTAGTCACTGAATCTGAATAAAGGAGCTGTCACAACATTTTCTGTGAAACAGTGGGAGGGGCCTATCTGGTTGGGACAGTTAATGAAGCAACCTTTCTTCGAAATGACTATGACATTCATTGGAATACACATTTCACACATGTTATCAAATCGTGCTTCAGTAAAGGGGCTGACTGTGTGTGTGTGTGTGTGTGTGTGTGTGTGTGTGTGTGTGTGTGCGTGCGTGTGTGTGTGTGTGTGTGTGTGTGTGTGCAGCAGACGTGCACATTGTGGGCGAGGCAGCTGTTGGTTGTTGCTCCCGACAGTTGGACACACATGTCCGTCTGATACACAAACATTTACGACATGACGCCTGCTCAAACTTTAAAACAGCTGAAACGCACGACAGAAAAACTATGAACGCGTGGCCATTTCATGGAAAGTGAACAGGCGCAAACAGGCGACCATGTGTTTCCGAGGAAATCGGTGTTTATCTGTGGAATGTGTGGCATGTACCAAAAGAGGTTTCAGGTAAAAAAAAGAAAAAAAAGAAAAGGTAAGTGGGTGTTTACATGCAGGCATGGGAATATCGCATATGCACTAACAGCAGGTGTTTGCCTTGCTCTGCTGTAGATAAGCCAGTGAAGGATCAGTGTGTTCATGGGAGTTGAAATGTGTACGCGTTATGTTATTCATCCCAAACAGATCCACTGTCAGAGCTGCCTGCTTCACCTCTGACGACCAGAGGGGCCGCGCTCCTCGCTACTGCCCTGTTAAACCTCCTTCACACAAACAGAGCGAAGAGTGATGACAGCCTCTTTCTAACATTCCATCCTCCAGACCACAGTGTTATCCCTCGCTCTCCACGTCGCGCCTGCATAGCGACTCTTGTCAATCTGTTTACTCCTCTGCACTGGATCCCTCCCCCCGCTTCACATTCACATTCACCACGGGTCAGGACAGAACCGGGATACTTGTTTTTCCCAAAAACTCCGTCTATGCAGAGTGAATGATTCCCATCGGTCTGCTGTTATCATGCGAGTGAAAAATAAGGAAAACATAGGCAGACCAAAAAAAAAAAAAGAAAGAAAGAAATGATGCACTGCAGATGCACTCACCCTGGTTGGGGCTGTTACATAACCATGGTTAGCTGCTTTGTGTTATAAACTAACAGAACTGTTTCTGCTGCAGACGTCTGTAGCTGCTCTGTTCCACTAATAGAAAAAAATCTATTTACCGACTGTGGAGAGGACAGAACATCAGGGTCACAGGGGAGGCCAGCAGCCGAGCACACATCAGACAAAAAGGATACACAGAGAAGGAAGAGGACACAGACAGAAAAGAAAAGAATCAGAACAATGCTGGAAACGGTCAGGGAGCGTCCACACAGGCGCCCTTGTGCCATCTCAGACCCAGCTGTCTGCCTTAAATTCCTGACGCACTACGCCACTGCTGAGGTCAATGATCAGTCTGTTGATTCTTGGACCTCACACTGTGACATGGACGGTTGACACAGGTAAAGCATCGGCCTAAGAGGGTTGGCAAATGGAACTGAAAGCAGAAACACCCACATTCACCGACACAGAAAAGTCCATTTCTGCAGTTTCATTTCCACAGAAAAATAAAAACAGACCCGCCTTAAGTCAGAATGTGTGGAATTTTACACTGGATCTCTGACCCGAGAGCGTGGATGCAGCGGGGATGTCGATAAAATATGCTAGTATATGCGCGGCCACTTCCTTTTCAGCAGAGATCGTCTAATTTCCCAAGAACTACCGAGATATATGTAAAGATATGTATCTACGTGTATTTAGAAACCAACAGAAAACCGAAATAAAAAGTCACCGATGAGATGAGATGAGACACAGGACATTGTAGAGTAGTTGGGGGAAAGTGAAGTAACAAGGTGGGGGGATATAGTCGTGGGAAACATCCCAGTTAACAATGCACTGCTACTAGGCAACAGCTTAAACAATGCCTAGCAACCACTTTAACAATGGACGGTTGCCAGGAACCCCCCCACTCAACTCATTCAGTACTACAGTGAGAGGAGCGCTCAGGCAGAAAACACACACACACTCATTACATCCCAGCTGAGGACTTCAAAACCATGTCATCAAAGGAGGCTGTGTGGGGGCTTACTACATGAAAACACACTCGACAGAGGGGCCGGTCAGACACGGAGACCCCACATGTCTACATGGGCGCTATCGAAAGGCTCAGTGAGCAGCGCTGGTAGCAAGTCATGTCACCAGGATTAGCTGCTACACTGGCTCATATAGCAGTCACACTTAACATGATTACTGCAGTCGCTTTGTCTGGAAGGAAAAGGCCCATAATAGAAAAGTAGTTTTACTGCTGGGCTGAAAAAAATTAACTAAAACAAATACACTGTTTGATTATCGTTTACTAAATTCACTCTATTACATTAGACAATTAAAATACGTTTTAAGTAACATTAAGAAGATTTAATCATGATAAAGATGAACACAGTGCGTAATTATGAGCATTTTGGCTGTTTAAAAATATAAAAACACCAGTCAGATGCTTTAAACGCGCTCGATCATTTCAGGCGGTGGTTTTGTACAGAGGCGCTGAGAAGCGCAGCTTCTGTAATGAGATTACAGAGGGAGATTCTCTAACCACACAGGAATGAGGAGGAACAGGCCCAGTGCACAGGAAAACACTCCAAAACAAAGGCTTGAACTACGGCAAATAATCACAGTGAAAACGGAGTGTCTGCGTTCATCTCTGTGAGCACAACGTGGGCTGCAATTCATAGCGCTAACTAGAACAAATACACCCTGTACGGAGCCCAATGTATGACAGATCCCCTTTGTTTGTGTGGGTTATATAATCTTTTCGAAACGACTTGTGAGACTGTTTGCTGTACAAAGGAGAGCTGGGATTGGGGGAGAGTTTGGGGTGGGGTGGGGGGGGGTACAGGCCTGAAGTTCAAGGAACCTCAAACCATCTGAATGCATTTCTAGGTCAGATGTGAGTAATCACTCACGCTGCACATGCAATGAATTCCAACCACAAGCAGCAGATTTAAAATTAAAGCAAGTTTTCTTACTCAGAATAGATTACTGGGCTGCAGCAACACAATAATCTTGCAGAGCCGGTCTGTGTTGCAGTAGGAGCTGACAGTTTGACTATGTAAGAGAATAATAAACCACATTTCCTAGGTCACATAAACAGGAGGCACAGCCTGTGTCTTGAGAATAGATGTAATAAAATACCCCTGTGACCCGGAATGGTCAGAAAAGAGACAGAAATAAGAGCTGAGAGATGTAAAGGAGTAATGTTATCAGCATAAAGGCCGAGCTCATAAAATCTGTAACGAACAAAAGCGAAACCAAAAAAAATACAATGAAAAGGCACAAAGGTTACAAATGAAGCACTCACAGCAACTCCGTCCCAAGGATCATGGTCACCTTTTCACCAGAGTGGTTGCTACGGAAACACAGGCGGAAAAGATGACTGGCGCCAGCTTGCCGGGAGCCAAGCATGCTGGTGGTGCTTCTGACCGGTGACAGGTTGAGATCCTCGGGCTGGCTGGAACCCACCCAGATCTGGTCCCTCAGGGCGTAGTCTATCACAGTGTAACTCTCCTCACTGAGAAGAAGGCAGAGAGAGAACGTTTCATTCACATCAGAACGGTATATCCGTGGTCAGTGAGATAAACCTGATTGATTTTGTTTGGGACAGAGGTTTTGGTGATCAAGGCCTTGATATGTGTTGACCAGTCATCAAAACACTGCAGCATCGGTCAGGATGCTACAGTGATGGCCATCACCGTTCCTGTAATGCAGCTACCAACAAAAGCTTGTTGACATTTAAATACACAATGTGCACAGTGGTGGTGTTATGCTAATGTTTCTCCCAACCTCTTAACCTCAACAAAACTAAACATGGGTTTATTTTGTCATGCATAAATTCAACTTTTCTATCAAGCATCCGTATCATTTAACAGAAGGTTGTTTTTCATTCTGACTCTCTGGAAGGAGGTTTCTGTGGTCGGCGACTGAAAGCACCAGTTCACCTCACACTGATGTAATGTGTCATTCAGACAAATAACGTGCAGTATGAATTCCTGGATACTGAACACCAGCCAACAAACCAAGCTTTAATAAAAACACTGTGTTAGTGTTACTTTGTTATTCCAGTATTAAATTAAATCAAATTCTATGGAAGCATATAAAGAAACCAGTGGGTCTGATTACAACATCTTTTTCTAATTGGTTAATTCATTTGAAGCAAATTCAGGTATTTTTAAATCATACATCCAACATTTTTGCACCCTGATTAATCAAAAACAGAGTCATCTTGTGGCAACAGAGAGGGAGTACATAATTACTTTTTAAACCCATAATATTTACTGGTTACTGTTTCCTCAGGCCGCTCCTACACTTTCTATGAGTAACGTCACCTGAGCATGACCCTGTATTCAGCAGCAGCACTGAGTTAATTGGAAACACATGGAGCTGATTGTGACACAAGCTGTGTCTAATGTTGTGCTGAGCCCATAGAACGTGTGTGTGCGTGTGTGTGCATGCGTGTGGTGTGAGACAGGGAGTGAGTGTGGATGTTTTCACAGTGCTCAGATGAACAGTCGCACCCACATGTGTTTTATCAACCTGAGACTGCAGCTACTGGACAGGAAGCAGCTTCTTGTAGGCCGACATATCCATTAGTTCACACACACAGACGCACAAAAGAAGAAGGGGATAAAGGCAGAGATAAAACAAACTGTAGTGACTGGTGTGTGTGTGTGTCCATGTTGTACTATCTCACTCAGCCACACACAAACACAGGACTCTGGGGTCACTGCTTTCAGGAGAATCCAGTCACAGTTGGAAGGTTCTCAACAAGGTTCAGCTGTTCCTCCTCAGCCACTATTGTCCACCCATCAATCAGACAGAAACCTGCTGCCCACGACCAATCAGAGGAGGAGAAAGAAGGTAGAGGGGGAGAGAGAGATCAGATAAAAGCAGAGGGAGAGAGCATGTGTGTGTGTGTGTGACTGTGAACTGAGTCTTAAAAGAATGTGTTTGATATGTTTGAAGTTGAGTTGACTTCAGTTCTGCCCATGAGTTAGGGCACAGATTTGGCTTGAATAACAAACACTGAAACTTTAAAACGGAACAAAACGGACAAATTCACCTAGTAACTAACCCAAACCTGAGTAAACAGTTTAAAACACAGTTCAACATCTCAGACCTTCATGTAAACCAGTGTCATCCTCAAATGAAGCGCTGAATGCTCCTGAATATGATTTGGTGGTAAAGCAGGAATCCCTCTGTTGGCTGGATTTCAGGGACGTCAGCATTTGGCTCCTGACAGCCCCTCAGGTAAAATGCCTGGAATGCCATTGGCATGACACTGGGGAATGGGACGGGTGAGGGAATGTGCGTGTCTGTGGGGTGAGTTTCCACATGTGTGCGGGGTGGGCTAACATACAGTGTCGGATTATTGCTACACACAGTAAATCTGTCGAAAGGAAAACGTTATAGGAGACATGTTTTCGCTTTTTTACAATTTGAATCACCTTTCTAAGGTTCTAGTGAAGTGGTTGTGGCAGAAGACAAAACAAACTATAAGGACAGAATACCACAGCAGCCTTCCTCACCCCGTCTGTCTGTCTGAGTCCCAGTTGCTTCAAATGCCAATGAGCCACTGCTCACCATCTCTCTTCTCCTGCTGGGTGTGCCTACATTTGTTTCCTATTTGACACGTGCGGTACGCTCCTACGTTACAATAGGAACCGTTAAGATACTACGTGAGCGTTGAGAGAGAAGAACCATGCAGTCGAATCAGTCTGAGCCGCAGTCAGAACCTGTTTTAGTCCGAGATCTGCAGAACCCTCTTGGACGAGATCTGAAACGTCTTCTAAAACTCAACCGAGTCAAACTGCCTCCTCCTCAGAACACGTCTGAGCGTACCTCGTTAGAACCCGTATTCACATGTCCACTTTAAAGACAACGACACGACAGGAGAAAACCCTGGTGTTTGGCTGTCACCTTAGCTACTCAAACAGAAACAAACATACAACATACTTCCCAACAGAGGTGTGTAAATCACTCCTCTGTTGGAGATAGCACAGGCATCTACTGCACGTCATCACAAGTGTTCCAGCAGTCTGACAAGTGTGGAGTCAGTTCTCTATCACACAAGCAGAACTAAGACAAACCTGCAGACAGATGCAGAGATAGGACTCCAAGTCGGGCGTGCACGCATTCTCATACCCACACATTGTGTGGGTATGAGAATGTTGAGAGTGTTGAGACTATGGCAGAGTCAAACAAGCAGCGGGAGGGGGATAGAGAAGTAACCATAGCAGAAACCTTGCACGCTTTATACACACACACACACACACAAACACACACAAAGATATGCTAGACGAAAAAGCCACAAGGTCACTGCTACCGAAAAAAGAGAGAGAAAAGAACAGGGAGGAAAAAAAACAAAGAGAAAGGAGACACTTTGAAACCTCAAACATACAGACTGTTTAGATGATGCCCGGCATCGCACAGGGAAAACGGGGGAAGTGAAGATGAGAGCGGAGCCAGCTGGTGTGGACTTAGTGTTATGTAAGTGTTCCTGTAAACCAGAGTGCAGAAGATCAACTCTTTCCTTGTGTGCTGCGTGACACGGCCCAGTCTGATACTGTGACTCAGACCATGTTACCGAATTGTTCAAAATATCTCATATTTTACATTTTTCTAATTCATCAGATACAGAAACAGGGATTTCCATGATGGTCTTTTTTTTTTAGTATACGAAATTATACTTTCAACATCAAACAACATCACAAAGTGTTAATCACGGTTGTTCCAGCTGTGGAGAACCGGCTTGAGAGCTATGCAGGGTTGTACCCTGCCGCCAGTCAAATGATTCATGAATTGCTAATGACTCACACACATGCACACACACACACACGCACGCACACACACACGCACGCACACACACACACACACACACACACACACACACACACACACACACACACACACACACAAACCAATTCTCTATTTTTCTTGGATTTGAAAAAGATAGTCATGAAGCCATTTTAGGTCAAAGGTGAAAAGGTGAAAGCTTATTCCCCCTCAATCTCTGAGTGATATTTGAAAGGAGATATTATGCCATTATGTCTGGAAGGGTCTGTGACCTGCTGCTGCCTGGCTAACCTTGTGTACCCCGGGTCTGTTTTTGTTTTGATTACTGCGGATGGAGTGTTGTAGCGTAGCGTGCCACAGCAGGGCTCCAGTGCTCCCCCCAGTACAAACCAATATTATAACAGCTTCTCCCATTCGAACATGAACACATGCACAGACACACACACACCAGTTCCGGAGCACTCCATTTCCCAAATCCCTTTTCCAAGCAAAGGTTTGACACCACACACAGCTGGAGTCTGTCATCCCAGATCAGATTCCCAGAAAAATATTATGTGGAATGTTTCCTTTTTTTAAAAAAATGATTCTTAGGAATTCCAAGTCTGTGAGTGGGGGGGACAATCAGTTCCAGACAGAGAGGAATACTGATGGGAATTGGGTTTTTTTTTTTTTTTGAAAAAAGACATATTCATGCACAGAGACACATGGACATAGGACTTGCTTCATAGATTTAGTTGTGAGAAACAGCGGAGGCGACAGTAGACTTGACTATCGCCCGAGGTGATTCACGACATCAGGGCATGTTTCAACTTCTACAACATTTACAAAAACAAGCTCAGATCCATAATGCCAAGTCGCAGCAGGTTCAGGTAACTGCACCTGTTCGCCTGTACCGAACACGCCCATGCAGGGGGCAGCATGGAAAAACAGTCTGATTACACGGTGCAGGTGTCAACCGCTCTCAAGTTTTCCTAAACCAGGGTGGTGAAGCAATTCCAGGTCCGGTTGCTTTGTTCGATTGTTTCGTTCTTTCTTTTCATCGTGGGCGTCATTGTTTTTCATTGGAACAGACTCAGTTCCCAGGACAAGTTAAGGCAAGAGAACAATGTCACACGCCCTCCACCCAGGGTCTGACATGACAAATCCAGCTTATACGCACAGTGAAAACCGAGGGCTTAACCGCTTTCACCCTCGACAAGTCTAAACAGGCGACTTATGAGCAAAGTTTAGCCGCACACCAGTTGAACCACACAGCTGCCCGACTTACCTCTTCTTCCTGGTGACAATGAGGACATCGTTGAAGAGGAAGAAATAAACGTGTTGCCGCGCCATCCGCTTGAGGAAGATGCCGTTGTCGGCCACAAAGGCTGTCAGCTCTCCTTTCTTTACCATCCACCTCGAGGATGACACCAAGGGGAAAGGCTGGAGAAGGGGAAAGAACAGAAATGTGAAGTGGAGTATAAGTTTGTTTTTGCATGTATCTGTGAATATGTAATAACATACAGTAACAAAGCGTCTGATTGATGCATTTTGTGCACATACCTTGATCTTGAACTCCAGCTGTGAGTTAAACGTGTACATCATCTCTGTTCTCTCCATTCTGCGAGCTCCCTCATTGCACTTTCTTACTACCTGCGCATACACATACACATGGTACCGGTTAATTACAAACACATGGGTTTGTGAGATAAACAAACAACAAACTCTTCACGGAAATATGAAGTTACTGCGTCCTAACCTACAGCTTGTGAGGCCATAGAGGAATATGTATAGACATGTACTGACCTTGCTGACGGCTTGTAGTGCCTTCTTACATTCCTCATATTGTGCAGATTCTTTAGGTGTCTTCTGACAAATTGTCTGTAACACAAGAGGTTTGGGCAAGAAATCAGTTCCACTAATTCATTATATTAAAAACACCTACACATAAGCCACGTTTATGCATAAAACCCCACAAACCATTTCACTGCAAGCATGCACACGACACTATCAGGGGCCTGATAAAATATGGATGGCTAAAGGCACTGTGGGAAGAAATGAACGGAAACCCGACTTTCTCAGGATCCAAATGCGTCTGAGTATACAAGCGGAAAACCCAGCATCCCCAGAGAGACACTGAGAGAGCAATATGAAAGTAGAGCATGAGAGAGGAAGAGAAGGAGAGAGGGAGGCAGAGTGGGGACAGAGTCATGTGGTGCCAAAGGCTGCATGAAAATGAAGAATAAAAAAAACATTAAAAGGAAGAACAGGAAGTTATATCAGTATCATCAAGATTATGAAGGAAGGAGAGAGGGCCGCACAATGGTCCATGAGGCACACCCTGTACATACTTAGTCAGAATTAGTAAACAAACGGTTGCATAAGAGTCAGAGTCTTGGAATTCCAAAGCTTGTGCTACTGTGCATCTTCAGCACACTCACATCCATGAGCAGGGGCAGGCGAGTGATCCTCTGCATGGGCAGGATAAGGAAGGAAATCATGGGGAGGTTCCTGCAGTCTGGGTGGCCCTCGATCCTGGTCAGCACCTCCTTAAAGGCTGGATTCTTGGACCTGCGAGAGAGGACGCAGGGAGACTAGATGTTCAGGAAGGGGAGTAAGTGATGATACTCAGAGAAAGAAGGAAAAAATGAACAACAGGAAGGAGCACACTCCCTAATTCAAAGAGACAGAACAGTCATGTTGGAACGAATCCATGAGAGATACGACGGGAACATGACTGTGTGTCCGTACGGTCACTCACACCAGCCTCTGCAGGGTCCTCTGCTGATAGACCTCATTGGAGCAGTACGTGATGTAAGGGTCAAAGTTGGACTGAGCGTGTTTGCAGACGATGTCACTGATGTCGTCTATGACTATGTTCTGCTGGTGTCTTTCTTCCAGTTCCTTAAAGAACCTGACCGCGGGATAAGAAAAAAAAAAGGTTAGTGTGTCAGGGACTCATTCGATGCACGACAGCAGTCTGAGTCAGACGCATTAAATCAAGGGAAATCCCACACTCGGGAATATATAGGATATAATGACAGATAAACAGTCGGGAAGTCCTCTAGACCTGCTGTAAGATCACAGAGGAGGAACTCTGCACCTCTTAAAATAGACAAAACCTACAACTAGTAATGACACAAAGGCTTTTCCTCTTCCTGAGCTCCACCAGATGGCCGTTGTAATGGCACGCCACATGTCCAGCTTCAAGAGAATGTGGGCTTTTTTGCATGTGCGATCCAAGGTGACAAACAGGAAACAGTTTGACACAGGACAATGACCTTGACAAGCTGGGGCTGTGTTTGAGCTCATCTGCAACGTCACCTCTTGTCCCCCTGCCCAGTCCCTACCTGCTCCACACACACACACACACACACACACCACACTCATACTATCTACGGGAAACAACACAGCGAGCAACCATGCAGCCTTGTTTCGACGCATGACCCCGTGCACTTTAAACTGTGACCTTTCTAATGAGGGCGGGATTACAAAAGCAAATGCAGACACACGCTGACTTGTCCTCCAGTCCGTGTCCTGAAGGTGTATTCACAGCTTTAACAGGTCAAGGCTGCTCAAGTTCAAGCAGCATTCCCTCCACCCCTCTGGCAAAACACACTGAAACCAATGACAGCATGATGTCATGAGGGAAGAGGTCACGGAGACTGGAGTTGGGGAAAAAAAGGCTTTCCTGAGTCCTACCAGCATAAACTGAGGAGTCTGCAGATGAAGTGATAATCTGCTTTCTTCTTGGAAGCGAAATTCAAAGTCTGACTATATGCTCAAACTAGAACATCTTGTTCAACCAGCGCCGCGGGCCCTTTTATCTTGGATGGTCGAACCCCTCCCTATGTCTCCCTGCCCTCCACTCTCCTCCCCGGAGCTACACAGGGCTCAGTATTTAGGTGGGGGGTATCACATAAATACATGCGGCCTGAAGTGAGATGGGCTGCAACACGTCTGAACAGAATGGGAATTGAGGAATTTACAGGCGCCCCTGGTCGTGCAGTGTGGGAATGAGGTGTAAAATTAATGTACAAATACCATCCGTATCATACACCGCACTGAATTTGAGGCGTATTCTTTGCATGAGCTTCTTTTTTTCCGGGAATGAAGATGAGTCAATTGCACATGAGAAAAGCATTGTATAGTAGAGGCCCTTAATCTGTCTGTGGAGGAGGCTGCAAACCTGATGCTGGAGCCTTTAGTAAATGTGATAAATGGACGTTAAAACAGGCTTTTCACATTTTTCAGCCTGGGCTGACCTTGCACCCCTGGCAACTGAAAAACCTAACTTACCCTCATTTCACTCTTAGATTTATCAACTTAGAGGTTTCAGCAGCATCTGGTCCAGAGGTCACGCTTTAAAAATAGATCCCAATGTCCCCAGTGTGTTGGACTTTGCTTTTGTGCAGCAGGTTACACTTATTTAACCAGACAATGACATGTTTGATTGCTCGGATTCAGTTCCAAGCCTCTTCGGGTTTTGGAGATAACTTCAAAATCTTGTTTGCAAAAAAGCTGTTTTGTCAACACAGAAGGGAGGGATATATGTTTGTTCAAACCTTTACTGGTGTAAATGTGGACTCAACACTAACCCTGATCCTAACCCTAACCCTAACCCTGACCCTAACCCTAACCCTTAACCTCCAGAGGAAGAGCTGATGCTGTTATAATAATAAATGCAGACATCAACTGTAAAATTATAGTCCAACTTGCAACTAATATCATAATTAACAGTTACCAAAGCAAAAGAAGTTAGAAGAAATTATATTATATTAAAAAGTAGATAGAGTCATAACTCTCTTGTTAATCATTTGTAGAGATAATGGTGCCCAATCAAGCACAGTTACTGCTGAGGCAGCACGATGTCTCCATTTTTAATAGTCTCCTAGACGCAAGTGTCTTTATTGCACACAATATAAAATATGATTCTAACAGACACGGCCATTCAAAGTGAATATAACCATGACAAATGGTCACGGACATTTTCACAAAGTAGAAAGGACAGCATGAAGTAGTGGTGTGACCAACAGTGTAAACCAAGGAACTGTGTAAACACACAGGGAACTGTGTTTACAGACACACCTCACGTGCACTAAGTTCAGTCTACCAACTGTTTTAAGGCTCACTGTAGCCAAAAACCACAAGAAGACAAATCACTGACAAAGAAAGACCTGAAAATCAAGAATCATCAAGCAACTAAACGTTTAGGTAACACACAATGTATAGAATCACACATGAAAATGCATCTTGCAGTTTGGACATCTGATACAAAAGCACCCACACACTTACTTTTTGCTGGCCTCGCAGACGTCGGTGATGTTGGAGAAGAGGTGGTGGTGTTCAGTCTTGGTCATGGCATCGCTGAGCTCCGCAGAGCTCTTGAACATGCGGATCAGGATCTCCAGACTGTGGAGATAAGAGTGCTCCGACGAGATCACCTCAAAAATGGCCTGATGAGAGTAACAGGAAGGAAATCATGAGGTCTTTCTTGTGTTCACTGCGTTCACTTGTGCATCTGTTGTACGATGTGACGTGAATCAGGTTTGGCATGCCATTAAACACTGATACGCAAACGTAAACAGTAACCTCAATCTGTCAAATGAAACCCAACAGCGTCATCATTCTTAATACAGTTTAGAATGCATGTCCTTCTTTTCCCCGTTGATGCATTCACTCTTTAAAATATAGAAGTCCACGGGCACGTTGCCTGCCTTACTCCTTTGATGGATTTTTATTGGTCTAGTACAGACCAAATGGACTGCAATGCTCCAGTGCACAGTAATTCTTAACCAAGTGCACATGTAGCCCCCCCAGATTAAACCCTTTTTACTCTGAACCATGAAATATGATTCCTACCTCTTGTCGTTTTCGTTCCTCCTGAGTCAGCCGATCCGACAGACCACTTTTCTTTACCTGCACAGAAAATACACTCTGAGGAATGGTTTCAGAAAGCATGAAAAGATTTCAAGCGCAAAACAATTCGCATTTATAATAAACCATGGCTGTGTGCGTGTGCGTGTGCGTGTGTGTGTGTGTGTGTGTGTGTGTGTGTGTGTGTGTGTGTGTGTGTGTATGCCTCTGTTGTGTCTACAGACAAAGAAGGGAGCACTTTGCATGCCACACTGAATAGAGAGTCAATAAAGCTGTTGCAGAGAATGGGGGGAAAACAGATCCTCACTGGATAAAGAGACACAGGGTGAGTCTAGAAATGCTTTGTATCCACAAAGATAAAGTAACTTCCTAATTTTAAACATGTCATTTGGCCAAAGCAAACAGTTAGGAGAAACGTGTTTGTGCATGTTGGTATGTGCAGGGCCATGGGTAAGTCCAGAGATGTTTCTAATACAGCAAAGCAAAGCAACTGGATTAATCATCTGTGGCTTTTAAAGGGGAGGTGATATTAAATAAATAAGAATTTTAAAAAACGCCCTTCATCAGATATAACCAATATGATCTGGTCCACGTTCATACCAGGTCCCACAGATCTGGCAGAAATCCTGAGAGGTCACCTTTCCATACTTCCATTCCCCTCGCATGCTGTTTCGGGATAAGGGCAGGTGGAAGTGATACTGCTCCAGGAGGAGCCTTCCGTCTCTCCAGTATCTGCCCTGAAGACCTCAACCAACACTGAGAGCAACCAGGAGCAGATCAAACATCTTTCCCGTTTCCTCCTTTCTATTCCTTTCACAGATACATCTGGAGTACCCTTTTGTGCCAAGTGAACTTGGTGCCTTGCAGTTTCACTGGGTGTGACAGGAACACAACTAGGACACTAATTATTCATTCACTATGCATTTAGAAGCTTAACTGTCAGTTTCGTTGTTGAAGCTGGACTAACTTTTAAGCTGTAGCTCCAGGACAGCTCTACCACCTAAAACTATCCCTGGTAATCCCTGGATGCATGACATTTCATCAAACACATAAAGACTGGGGAGTTTCTACATGGGCAGCCAGAGTAGGAAGGAACTAGATGAGAGGGGATCTCTTGGAAGGGCTTTACATGATGACAACCCGTAGATCTGGTTCTCGGTTCCACTGACAGCAAGCTTATTTCCTGTCACACTAGGACAATGAGTGTGTCATGACAGCATTTCCCAAAGAATTTGAACGCTTAGGATGAATCCCACAGTGTTACGTAATGTACCGGCTGGCAAAGCACACTCACGATGCCAAACCCACAGCTGTAAAGCAGCTGTGATGGGTAAAAGTTTACTTTGAGACACTACAAGTAACCCTGGGGATACCAGCAGTGCCCAGTCCTCACTGACACACATGAAACAACATCCATTTTCTGAAGAACCTTTAATATCACTTAACATCTGTGGTTATTATTCTCTGCTCAGCAATTCCAGAAATTACACTACGTGACTCCGTTGTGACCTGTTTTTGCTCCCACGCACTTCCTCCAAAACAAGTAAACAAACACGGGAAAGACGAAAACAAAATTAGTTAAATCCCTTCCGCCCATATTCCTCTATCCTTCCACTCCAGTCCCTAATTATTACGTAATGCGGGGCCACTACTCTACTCTGCATGCAACATTTTTGTCATCGGACGAGTTACGTAGAGTTTGCTAACGCGTTGGCCCCAGGCCAAGCAGTGCTTCCAAGACTTCCTGTGAGTCTGCCTCCCTGCCCACTGGAGTCCACAGAGAAATGCTCCTGTGCTCCTTGATAAGCACAGTCAGGGAGAGAGGAAGGCAGAAACGGTGGGAGGATGGGTATGGACTGTGGCTAAACTGGATATGACAGCATTCTTCAGAGTACTAGAATTCCATGACTCCCAATCCACAGCATAATTTTACATATACTTTGTTTGTCTGTATGCTAGATGTCAAGAGGCTACCACAGCTATGTGTATGTGTTTGTGTGTGCGTTAAGTCTTACCACACTGAGCTGGCTCCAGGACATTCGTAGGGGTCTGAACTGCACTACGATGCCATTATCAGCACTGGGCTCTCTGGTATCGGCATCCTCGTCCGAATCGTTATGCAAGGCCTTTTCTTGGTAGTTCTGATACAGCTCCTCCTCTGAAACAGTGACGATTTTGAAAAATTTAACCACGCAATTTTTTAAGAAAAAGGAGAAAGCAAAAACAAGGGTTATTTGTTTAAGAGGGAGAAGCAAAGAAAGGGTAAAAACCAGATGTATGTCTCTCACCCTCACTGTCAAATGTCCGCTGAGTAGTCAAAACTTTCTTCTTATCTTGATTCTAAAAGAGAAACGCAGCACAGTGTAAACAAACGAAGGGATGGGCCAGATACACATAAAGTGAAAAACATTAACTACCTAAGACAAATCATTTTAAAACAATTTTCTTGAAAACTTAAACAGAGTTGATTGGGATGTTACACATTTTCAAACCGTACTACTGTAAGGCTCTAGACTTTGCCCCTTCCCACAACCCCCTCTCAGGAATAACACTATACCCACCTTGTTTTTCCCTGTGCTGGAAGGCTTTTCTGTCCCAGGACTAGAGGGCTTAAAAAACCTGGGACTTGGAAGCTTGGGTGTTCCAGGGCTCAAATGTTTAGTTGTCCCAGGACTCACAGTTTTTGGTGATACTAGGCTACTCAGGCTCACATTTCCAGGACTCAGTGGGCTGCTTGGTGAAGCTGGATTATCACCATCTAGCTCATGGCTGACTGGCTTGGACAAGTGGCCTGGGACCTTAAGATCTAGCACTGGTACCTCTGTGTCAATTCCACTCACAACAGCCCTCCTATAGGATGTACTCCTCAAGCCTCTTGTGAACGTCCCTGGGCTCTCGCTTTCTCCCGGTGTCCCTTCAATGCGGTCCGATCCTGTGGAAAAGCAGGATCCTGTCTCCACCATACTGAGGGCTTTCGTGGCCCGTTTGGAATGATCCAACCCCAGCAGCCCTGCCAAACCTTGGCCTAGCTGCCCAGAAGGTGGCGCCTTGCTCTGCCGAATATCAGATGCTAAACTCTTGGGGATAATCTGCTGGGTGCCCATCTTCAGTGCAGCGGGACTATAGGTGCTGAGAGTGACAGAGGGTGAAGGAGATGGGGACAGCGAGGGAGAGGGTGAGGTGGAAGAGATGGAAGAAGAGGAAGAGGCATGCCTGGTATCCTGTGGGGAAGTAGGAGATAATGGGGACTGTTTAAGGAGCACCTGACCTCTGTCTGCTGGTGATGGTGAGCGTGGGGTTGGGGGATCTGAGGAGGTGAGTGAGGACAGGGAGGGGATGCTGGAGGTGGAACTGTGAGAGGGGGTGGGGGTCCGGCAGGCTGGAGGAGAGGAGCTGGATGCAGATGAAAGGGAAGAAAGTTCATGGTGGTTGTGGTTGTTTTTGTTCGGAGTGTGATGAGAAAGGACAGTAGAAGAACCGTTGAGAGGAACAACTTCTGGTGAACTCGTTTCAAAAGCTCTCCGGTCTTTCTGTGAACTCAGGGGGAATTGACCTGACAAGCATGTCTCCGAATCCAAGGGCTGCTTTTCCGACCATTCGGTATCTACATTACTAGTTTTCCCTTTCTCACAGTCTTCATTATACACTCTATTGTCCAGTGAAGCAGATTTGCTATCCACAGGCCTAAATTTGGAGAGTGAGAAGCATCTGTTGGAGAACTGCCCAATGCTGATGCTTCGAACAACTCGAGTTTTTTTGGTCGGTTTGTGCAGGTTGTGCTTCAACACTGCAGTGTTACTTCCCGAACACGGAGGATTGGCCACCAGTCTCTCAACAGGCTGGCTCAAGGTGAGGGAACGCGTCTTGTCCTCCAGTGGGAAGTCAGTTGTCACGACCCCATTTATGTGGTAACTGAGGGGTCGCGGTTTGGGTTTGCTCGCGTCTTGGTGCTTTTTACAGTTGTCTGTGCGTCGTTTCCACAAAGGAGTGATGTTATTATTGGACAGATCCACATCATTGCCTATATCCATGGTGGTACTGCACCTGTGTCTTCTTCAGTGCCTGTGTCCAAACCCACAGGTCACAGTGCAAACAAGGCAGCCCGCTAGTCAACTGATCTCACCCTTTAAGACAAACAGAAGAGGGCAGTGGCAATCAGAATCAAAGAGCCCCTTCGCAGTCTCCAAATTCTCAACACTTACTCATTAACAGGAGTTTAGTGCAGATAGATACGGGAGGCTAAACTTTAAGAAAGATGAGCATCAACAATGCAGAGTCGCGCAAAAATAGAGGGAACGAGCAGCAGGCTTTGGCGAGAATTTATAATCGTATTGTTTGTGTTCACTGAGGTGAAGTGACCTAATTAGACGCACAAAGCTGGTAAAGTGAGGAATCACTGTAATAACCCAAACAGTAGACAATGGTCCGAGGAAACAGGGAGTCTGAAGAAGCGTTGCTGCTTTTATTCCCTCAGACATTTAACATCTCAACACTTTGCTCTTGTGTTTAAGTGTCTGAGAGAGAGAGAGAGAGAAAAAAAAACACCGCACAAGCAGAAATGCTACTGTTATTTACTGTGGACTACACAGTGTTTCTGCCTCAGCTATAACAGATAAAAAAAAAAGGAAAAAAAAGTTTCTCGGTGGGTTAATTAATGTGTGTGGTTTACTCACCTCTAACAGGTCGATCCTCCGCAGAGTGCGCTCATTGTCACTGCCTCTCCTCCTCTGCGCAATAACCGCAGTTAATGGGCAGATCCTGCATGATACCGAAACCTGGTGGAGTTCACACAGTGAAGTTTCTGAGCGTCTGCGGTGTGTGATCCTCACGCACCACTGGCTCAGGCTGCCGGGGAGGAGGAGCAGCAGCAGGAGGAGGAGGAGGAGGATGGGTGTGTGTGGGTGTGTGTGTGCTGGGGGGGCGAGGGGGGGCTCTAACTTGTATCTCTGTTGTGCGCAGCGAGTGAGGCCTCTAATGGCTGTTTAGTGCGCAACTTTTACAAAGTTGCGCAACAAGGCGCATGTAAAGTGGATTTATTTTGTGTGGAATGAGGAGTGTTTCACGTGCCGACTGTGATGTGAAAAATAAATGTCTACACGCTTTCTTAATCTATTGTGTCTAAATTATATTCATATTTCTTTTTTTATTATATTTATATTATTTGCGGATTTTAATACTGATATCAATGTTTTGAGTTATTACACTTGTGCCGTGGATGAACGGGCCATAAATACTGAATGTGGCATATAGATAGATAATAAATAAATGAATGAATAAATAAAGACCTATAGCAATAGCAGTTTTGGTGACCTATTTGAAACTGGTCCAGCAGGTCCACATGCGTGTCCTTCTCAAAGACACACGATCGAGTCCACACTCTTCACGCTGAAATGAATTTACATCAGAAGGATTTTCATGCAGAACTTTAATATATAATATGAGTAGTTTTTCTGTGCTCTCTATGTACTGTATGTATCAGGGGCGGTGGGCTTTAAAACTTTGATCCCATGTCCCTCCAGAGGTCTCTGCACGGTACTGTGCAGCAGAGTATTACTACTCTGCAGTGTTGATACTTTTCCTTTGAAGCGTGTGGCTGTATTTTGTTCTTTGTCCTCCACACCAGTAGAGGTCGTCCTCCGTGCTTTGCTCTCCTCTCAGCGAACAGTCGTCGACGCGGAACTTGTGTTTAACTTCCGCCGACTCTCTGTTCGCTCCGAGACTTATATGGCGCATAAAAAAGGAGGGCGAATGTGCGCTATGCTGCTGATGCGGGTGTCGGTACATGAGCGGCTCAGCGCCGCCGCTGAAGACTTCCTGCTGCAGATGGAGAAAGGAGAAGAACCGACTCAGGTGCCGCCGCTGAGAGCGCTGCTCACGGAGCTGCTCGCGGCGGCGGCGGAGGAGATCATCGGTCTGTTTGCGGAAACCGTGGCGGAGTACGAAGCCAGAGTGCAGCGGTCAGAGCGAGAGATCTGCCGCCAGAGGACGCTGCTGGACGCCGTGCTGAAGCCCGAGGTCCGGCTGCACAGAGCAGGTCAGTTCCTGCTCCCTCCGCACACTGCACGTATGCTAACGCTAGGTAGCACTGGCTGTGCTAACATGCGATTGTTGGCATAAAAATAGCTACATAAACCACCAGTCATATTTATTGGTTAATATCTGGTGCGTTTGATTGACTTCTGCCCGGGGTGGGAGAACTAGTAACTGTTAACAAGGGCGCCTCTCCATTAGCATCAGCTCATCTCGGTACGACTCAGCACGGTACGGTTGGTTTTCCATTACAGTGGAGCAGTGTCGCTACGTTGGCGGAGTCTTCCCCGCTTCCTGAAAGATCACCAAGGGGGAGGGGGGTGGGCTGTATACGCGGAAACTGTTACACATCAACAACAACAACAAACTCCGCCTAATGGAGTGAAATAAATAGCATTAGAGTAAATAAATGATATTGGGCAAATATACACAGCCACTGGTAGATATTTAATGGAGCAGTGTTAAATTCCGTTTTATTCCGCTGAACAAAAGCTGTAACATGACATGTATGGTTTTATGCTAATCCATACATTTCCGCCTCCGCTGCTGTTGAACTGCTGAGGCAGCATCGTTAAGTGTGTGAGATAGAAATCACACAGACAGAATAATCCACCGTGTGTGTCTGTGTGTTTCAGAGTGTCCTGCAGATGTCGAGCAGCTGTTGGTGTGTACAGAAGACCCCGGGCCCCCCCACATTAAAGAGGAGCAGGAGGAACTGTGGACGAGTCAGGAGGGAGAGGAGCCTGGTTTCACTCTTGTTACTGTGAAGAGTCAAGATGAAGAGAATCCTCAGTCACCTGTGGACCACAGGGAAGACTGTGGAGGATCAGAACCAGCCAGGAACTCAGATGGATATTTAGGTCCAGTTAGCGAAGAAAATTCTTCTGACTCTAATGAAACTGATGTAAGTGACTGTGATTGGACAGCATCCCGTGAAGCTCATTTGGGTATTGAGGTTGCTAAAAACACAGAAGCACCTGAGGAAGAAACTGAAAAGTCAGTGAAGGAGAACCGCTTCCTCTGCGCATACTGTGGTAAAACATTCAGCCAAAGGGGAAGCTTGAACAGACACATCAGAACCCACACGGGTGAAAGACCGTTTCCATGCACAGTTTGTGACAAATCATTTAAAGACAGTGCGTCATTAACAGTGCACATGAGGTGTCACACTAGAGAGAAACCGTTTACCTGTGCAGTGTGTAACGAAAGTTTTCAGTGGAAAGCACACCTCAACAGACACATGAGTTGCCACATGGGGGAGAAACCGTTTACCTGTGCAGTGTGTAACAAAAGTTTTTATCTGAAGGAGTACCTCAATAAACACATGAAATACCACGCTGGGGAGAAACTGTTTCCCTGTGCAGTGTGTGACAAAAGTTTTCACTTCAAAGCACACCTCAACAGACACATGAAATGCCACAAGAGGGAGAGACAGTTTACCTGTGCAGTGTGTGACAAAAGTTTTTATCTCAAGGAGTACCTCAACAGGCACATGAAATACCACATGGAAGAGAAACCGTTTCCCTGTGCAGTGTGTGACAAAAGTTTTCATTTCAAAGGACACCTCAACAGACACATGAGATACCACACGGGGGAGAAGCCGTTTACCTGTGCAGTGTGTGACAAAAGTTTTTATTTTAAAGAATGCCTCAAAGGTCACATGAAATACCACGCGGAGGAGAAACCATACAGCTGCTCAGACTGTGGGAAGAATTTCACTAAAAAGGGAAACCTGACGAGCCACATGAAAATCCACACAGGGGAGAAACCATTCTGCTGCTCTGTCTGTGGCAAATGTTTCAGTCTCATAAGAACTTTTGACATACACATGAGAACCCACACGGGCGAGAGACCGTTTCCATGCACAGTTTGTGACAAATCATTCATAGACAATAAGTCATTAACAGCGCACATGAGAATGCACACAGGAGACAGACGGTTTACCTGTGCAGTGTGTAACAAACGTTTTCTTTCGAAAGGACACCTCACCAAACACATGAGATACCACACGGGGGAGAGACCGTTTACCTGTGTAGTGTGTAACAAAAGTTTTCATGATAAAGGGTACCTCAAAATACACATGAGATGCCACACGGGGGAGAAACCATACAGCTGCTCAGTCTGTGGAAAGAGGTTTATTGATCGGGGAAACATGACGAGCCACGTGAAAATCCACACGAAGGGGAAACCATTCCGCTGCTCTGTCTGTGGCAAATGTTACGCTGTCACAAAAAGTTTGAAGAAACACATGAAGTGTCACGTTGCAGACTGTCAGGCGACCGAGTCAGCAGAAACATTGCAGGAGGAACAGAGGACGAGTCAGGGGGGAGAGCAGCGTAAAGGGCTGGATGAGACTGTTTTCACTCCTGCTTCTGTGAAGAGTGGAGATGAAGTGAAGCCTCAGTAATCACATCTTCATCAGACACACTGTGGACCTTAGGGAAGACCGTGAGGACAAGAACCAGCACCTGAAGCTGAAAATGCAAAGTCAGCGGAGAGGCCCTTCCCCTGCTGTGGTACAAGATTATTTCAACTTTGCGGCAAAGTTGCAACAGAATTTCTTTTGTTTGTAGGAATAACAAAATTGTCACAAAATATTTCAGTACACACTCATCATGGTGTCTCCCCCATGTGGTTGCAATAAACTCATCGTGCCTGATCTTTCGGGTTTCTCTCATATTTTCATTTTCTCCCTGCTTGTCATGACATTGGCAGGTGCTTCCAAACTGAGTAAATACCAGATCTTGGTGGATTTATAGATTTTCATTCCAGCTCCAATAAAAATGCGTTGTGCAACTTGTGGCTGTGTGTAATTAACGCGTCACTGGATGAGCTGGTATTGTGAAATTGTGTGTGTGTGAGATAAACATGTTTTTTATCAGCACACATATATTGTCTGGATCAGTTGCTGAGACATTTGACACAGTGTCACGGAAACGCCAGAGTATGTGGCAACTTTTATTATGATATGAATAGTTACATCCTGTAGGTTAAAAAAAAATTGAATTATGAAATGTGTGACATTTTGTAGCTCTCAGATGCTTATTCACCACTAAGCGGGGCACTTGTCATGTTTACTAATCACCATTCGGCTGTTCATGAGACAGCACCGAAATAGATTACTTAAGATTTTAAAACCTAAGTATGAATGATTTATATGCTGGTCAAAGGTTATGTTTTTTATAATTACAATCAAATGACAGGCCAAGATAAACCCATTATTCTAAAATGATGTGGGGATCATCCATAAAAAGATGAGTTTCTCTCAAACACCAGAGCTGGAGAAGGCGAGAGAACTGGTTTTTATGCGTTTGTGTGGCCTTGTCTGCTTTAGAAAAGTTTGGAGCAGCGGAGCTTATTTGATCGAAACTCAAGAAAAAACAAACTTATGCGATATATCACAACATGAGTAGGAGAGACAGTACCTGACTGGGAGAGTTTTGATTGGTGTGAAAATTAAGTGGAGGATTATATTCTGTGCTTTGTTGGCGTTTGCTACCCATTGACAAAAATCTTAAAAGTGGTGTTCAAAACAACCTAATCTGTCTTCGTGCATTAGATCAATAATGAGGTGGTGTTGTCTGTAAGGAGAGAAAAGTGCTACCTCATTTTGGTTATGCAGATGTATCCGGCCGACTTCTTTACGTGGTCTGGCTGTCATCGAATGAGTCATCCCTGCTAGTTACTGCAGGTCTAATCTACCCCACTGGCCCTCTGTGAATAGATCTTCAATGAAAATGCAGCCCATAGCTCCCTACATCTCTGAAAGAGCTCAGCTCCACTGCTAATAAACTTTATCAAGTGTATCCTGAAGAGAGAGAACCGAGTCAGATTCGAACCCTTGCCGAAAAACAAAAATAAATCATAAATCCAAAAAAAATGCTCACACACAAAATGTTTAAATGTGCCTTACAGCCTAGATGTAGTGAGCGTTAGTGATAGAAAACGATATCTGGTTATACTAAATGCCTAGGATAACTGCCTTTTCCTTTATTGTTTCATATTTAACATGCAGGGTTTATACCAAAGTGTTCACTCCTATTGTGTGGATTTGCATTTGACTGGAGTGAGACTTTTAGGAATTATTTTTTAGTCATGAAGGTTTTATTTAGCATGGTATTATGCATTAGAGTAATTTTGTGTTAGTTATGAAAGTTTGTATTTTAATAACAAAATAATTGTTGTTTGTAGTCATATTGCACTGTGAAATGTTGCAGCTGCACCCAATTAACTGATAAGACAAGTACCAAGATTTAAAAACTTTAATTAAAACTGCTCTGAGGAATAATACATTTGTTTAGTGGCTCCTCTGCAAATATAAGAAGCAGCAGGTGTATGGCGAACATGCTGGTAAACACAAGTTCCGCGTCGACGACTGTTCGCTGAGAGGGCGACCTCTACTGGTCTGGGGGACAAAGAATTGCATTACATGTACCGTCACGATGTGACAAGTAAAAAGCAGTCATACAAAGATATGATAACATAAGTTAAATGAAAAATTATTTTCACAGAAGAAGCCAGAAATCCTCAGATTTGTTTTATGTGCTTTGAAAAAATAACAATAATAATCTCCCAATCAGGTCAATTATCTCCCAATCAGGTCAGTTATCAGCTGATTACCTGATCATCATCATTACTCTGTGGCCAGAGCTTCAACAAACGAGGAGGAAGGAGACGAGTTATTCCACTTTATTCTTGGAATAGTTAAAGCCTCTCAGTGAATGGTCATGTTGCGTCTCTTTACCCCCGAGTCACCTGGACAGATCTGAACATTACACAGAGAAATGGCCTGAGTGCAGTGTCCCTGATTTTCCGCACTCTTCTGGCATTTAACCAGTCCTCATCCACTGACCTTTTCTTCACACACCTCTCTCTGTTTCCTGCTGTTCTCCCCTCATTTTCCCTCTGACTCACAGCCCAGAGTGCCTCTCCTGCTCACCGGTGCCGTTTCTGTCGCTGTCCTCACCTCCCTTCACCCTTCGCTGCCGCCCACACGTCTCCTCATCCATCCCCTCGGAGAACAATACAGAGGAGGGCTAACGGCTGTAATTACCATGGCTAGAAGTTACAACAGCTGGAAAAAAAAACTTCCATATCAATCAGGAAATGCAGAAGATGGAGAAAGCATGGATGGATGATATGATGCAACCTCATCAGAGCGTGTGTGGTGGTGTGAGTGAGTTCACCTCAGCTGTGCCACTTTGTGCACATATATCCTCCCACTGTATGATAGTGATGCAGTGGGCCAGTCTGTGTACACAAGCGCTCATGGAACAGCACAGGGGGCATCTGCCACACAATTGAACCCAGGCTGATCACTATGGTTACAGGCCTTTTGTCTTGTGCTGATTGGCTGATGTTATTGCAATGACCCGTTATTGAGTTCTCCCACCCCACCCCCTGCTCATTGGCTGTTTGCCCGAAGGTGGATGATGTCATCATGTGTGGCATGTTGCAGTGGATGTGGCACTGATACATGCACTGCTGGGCATGGATCAAGAAAGCAGGATTATATCACACCTGGAGGGGATGGATGTGTCAGTGTGGTTTACAGGACTCTCAGGTTCCTGACAGCAGAGGTGTGTGATGATGGTGATTATTATAGATCTGTTATGGAAATGTATTGTTTAGCTGAACAGTGAAAATACTTTTTAGTAGATTATAAACATAACTCACTGAAATGATGCCACTTATAACCAGTAGAGGGCATTTTTTGAGAATCTGAAAGTAAATAGTAGGACAGAAACTGAAAATTCAGCTATGTAGAGCTTTGTATTTTGTATTTATTAGTCTCTAAATAACCAGGTTACAAAAAAAAGCACAGTCATGCATGTTTACACAAAGTGATCTACTGTGGGGCTTCAGTTAACTGTATCAGTCGATAGACCAGTGCACGGATCAATAAACTGCACTCATGAATGAGCTTCACACAACCAAGCCACTGCTCTGAAACTGCAGAAAACAGCAGTATAAACACAGCAAGGCCCACTGACCCCACTGTACATCATGAGAATCCATATAAAGCCTCTGTGGAAATAATATTGTTGCTATTGATTTTGTATCCAGCGTATACATATATCGATCTATGTATGTATGTACTGTATGTTGTTTTGGAGAATGGGCAGTGATTTTTTCATGAGAAACAGATTTTACTAAAATCCAACCAGTGAGTCACAGCCACTCGCTTTATTCTACACATTATGTACCTTTCTGTTTCTGTTCACATTTCCATACAACTCCACCTCTAAACAAAACTGTTGTCTCACCATATGATGCCATCACTCTACCACTCCTCCTCCTCCTCCTCCCGCTGCTGCTGCTGACTCATCCTCACCCCCCCCCCCCGTACAGGCCACTCACGACGCCCACCTCCACTCCAGTGAACCCATCAAGGCAACTAATTACTCTTCTCAAAGCTGCCTAACCAACCCTGTCATTAAATAAGGCTGAAATCTCTCTTCTCGCCGTGCAGTGACCTGCAGTGGATGGAGAGAGCCGCGCTGCCTGTGCCCAGCCTCCCTGGTTCACAAGCACTGACACAGGAGGAGGAGACGCAGGTGGGAGAGGTCGAGGCTTTTTTATTTTTTAAATGCAGATTCAAAATCAAAATAAAAAAAAGCTCTTTGCAATTCTGTTGTTGTTTGTCGCATGCAGTTTGTGCCTGTCAATATTTCAGTGTCGTTCAACATTCTGAGCTACCTGTTTATTCAAAGTGCAAAGACACTGTGCTATTCCAACGCAAAACAAGGAAGGTATTATTCACTAAGTGACAGTAATGATATATCAAACTTTACATTGACACATATTTCATTTTTAAAACATGCTACCGCACTCCTCTATATTTCGGCCAAAATTATATTAAATAATATTCTATTTCTGTATTTGGTGCATGAGCACCGCTTGTGTGACTGTGACCTGTCTATGTGTATGTGTTTCCTCTACTGGGTCTTGCACCCCCTCCAACCCACAGTAGATGATTGCCTCAGTGCTGGCTCTGTGGTTTCTCAGTCAAATGATGTATATATTCACACGGCAAGCCATCCAAGCCACACCAATAACAGGGTCTATCAAAAACAAATCAGCGTCACCGCAGGACCACTTTATTAGATATTATTAACAATTTGATGGACTTTTTTTGTCCTGTAAAAAAGTACATAATTACTATCGGAAAATTAATCATTTATTGGTCACTGTACATCACATCCAGGGATCCTGGCAGAAGAAGATAACATGGTAAACACCGCCATCACCTTCATCCTTCTCTTCCTTATCACCCTGATGTTCGCTGTTGGAACCACTGCTTTTAAGGTAATGATATATTTATACATTCAAGCATATATGTTGATCATCTTGTTATACTTTCTTATAAGAGAAACATATTGAACAATAGCTGAAATAACAGCATTAATGATTATGACAAGAATGAATTCAAATTTCAAAGATACTACAGTTAACTAAATTGTCTGTTATTCTCGTTGTTACCAAAATTATATTGTTTAGAAAAGACCATGCATAATGCTACAACTATAATGAATGTAATCTGGAAAGAAGCAAACTTGACTTTAACTATATAGAACATCCTATTTCAAATTTCAAGCATTTAGGATACAGGAGTATCGTATTTTTTATGATGCAGCAATGTTGCAGCTGATAATTTTGGGGCAATATTATTAATCGATACTTTTGTTTCATTGTGTCTTTTCAGGTGAAATGAAACAAGGCAAACTTTCTGAAAACCTATTATTTTTATGCACATTTTCCCTTGTAAAATCATGGTGCCATGTAAGTAATCGCATTTGACCCTTTTTGCATTACACTTTATGAAGCTTTGTGTCTTACTGAAAATAAATGTTTAAATGAAGATATAAGTCTGATGTTTTAATTGCATTACTTTCTCTCTCTCTCTCTCTCTCATTATTTTTGCACATCTCTCTCTCTCTCTCTCTCTCTCTCTCTCTCTCTCTCTCTCTCTCTCTCTCATTATTTTTGCACAGTCTACTTTTAGACAATGTGTTGAATATACAATTCTCATTTCAGTGCTATTTGATATTTGATGTTTTTGCAACATTAGGTTATCTTCACAACCCCCTGAGCACCTGGACTCAACAGACCATGTTCATCTCAACATGAAAATGTGGAGATGTCACAGTCAGTTAGTTCTCAAATCTGTCATTAACAGGGTCGAAAAGGAAAACTCTTCACTGAGTCATGAGAGAACACCTTCTTGTGA
>JAFBJQ010004861.1:0-35000 GCA_016785345.1 Trinectes maculatus
ATTATATTATATTATATTATATTATTCTACTTGTATAATTAATAATTATCATGTTGTTAATGTGTTGTGTACACGTGGCATCCATTGCAATTCTGTCCATCCCTGGGAGTGGGATCCCTCACATGAGTGTCTCCTGGAGGTTTCTGCGTTTTTTTTCCTCTGTTAAAAGTTTTTTTTTTTTGGCAGTTTTTCCTTGCCCTTGTTGAGGGTGTAGGTCAGAGGATGTCACACCCTGTACTCTTTGTTAAAGCCCTATGAGGCAAATTGCAATTTGTGAATATGGGCTATACAAATAAAATTTGATTGATTGATTGATTGATTGAATTACTAAAGAGTGTGTACTGTTTATGTAACGTTAGTGGATCGACGATTTACACCAGAATGTTTTTCAAAACAGATGAAACAGTAAAATTTAGATCGGAGAACTATTACAGAAACGAGAGTCAACACCAGCAAGGACAGCCAACAAAATGAAGTGACACAATACGCTTACCCTACGTTGTGCTAGATGATGACTCCTCACACTACAACAGGTCTATCCCCAGCTTCTCAATCAGGACTCAATCCGCCCAGATCTAAGCAGAAGAGTGAAAGAAAATCAAGGAAGACAGATAAAAGACCACAACAAAGGGGCAAATGGACGCTGGTTCAAAACAGGAGACTCAGTGTCGACCCAGAACTTCAGTTTAGGACCCAAGTGGATCCCGAGAATTATTGAGTCGGTGACTGGACCAGTGTCATACAAAGTGATGCTGGGTGATGGGAGAGTCGTGAGGACGACCAGATTCACACTCACCACCAAAGACCAGGAAAATGCAACAGCAACAAACTGGTTGACTCTATTCAGCCAAGTCAAGCTGACGAAACGAATGAAGCATGGCTGGAAGCTGAGGGGGTGGCACTCAGTGATGAAAAGGTGGAGGAGCCAGCAGCTTTTGAAGCTGCAGGAAGCTCAGAGACTGAACAAAGAACTATAACCAATGCAATTCCAGTGAACAGACAATCAAAAAGGGAAACTAAGTTGCCCAGTTACCTCAAAGATTTTCAGTTGAACTAACTGAAAATTAATAGGGTTGGTTGGTACTTCACAGAAGTTCAAGACAGTTATAATGTTCTTGTGAGTTGTATAGAAACACTTAAGGGGAGAGGAATGTAGATGTAGTGTAACTGTGGAAATTGAGGTGCGTTTTAGGTCCACTAGGGAGCGCAATGAGTAGAGCAGTTACCTGTTGGGGATGTTTTAAGAAGGTGTAGAAGAAAAAAAAGCACTGTGTATTAAGTGAGCTGATTCAGCATGAACTGTGTTCATCAGTATAAATAAACTTTCCCCACCTTCAGAAAGAAGACTCCTGTGAGTTACCACACGTGGCATGAAACGGCACAATTGGGCCATCGTTTTCGTTGATGTCGCAAAATGCCTCTGTAGCGCCCCCCTAGACATTGCAAAAACGCCTCCGCATTAGGTTTAACCTGACAAAATTCGCTACACGTCTTCATCATGCCCAGACGCACAAAAAGGCCTCTTGAAGCCATGGTGCCAGGTCCACAGGAAGTCGGCCATTTTGAGTGGAAGATGCAAATTGGCGCCATTTCTGCCCATTTCCACACGACACATATGATCTAACTCCTCCTACAGATTTAATGCGGTCTAATGCGGTCTGAACACATACATTTGCTCATAGTGACACTCACTCATAGCGCCACCTTCTGGTGGTTGGAAACGGCACTTTGTTTCCACAGATTGCATATGATCGATTTCCTCCTACAGATTTAATGCTAACAGCATGAAACTCGGCCAGGTTACTCTTCAGACATGGGGGATTAAAAGTTGGCGGAAGTTTTTCCAACTTCTGAGGGGTGTGGCCGTGGCGCCGCCTCAAACTTGGCTGACTCACCAGTGTTCGCCACAAAACACAAAGTCACTTATAACTTGTGCAAACATCATCCGATCCTGACCAAATGTCATAGGGTGGACGCTGGACCCGGTCTGAACACGTACATATGCTCATAGTGACACTCACTCATAGCGCCACCTTCTGGTGGTTGGAAACGGCACTTTGTTTCCACACCTCACATATGATCAATCTCCTCCTACAAATTTAATGGTAACAGCATCAAACTTGGTCAGTTTACTCTTCAGCCATGGGGGAATAAAAATTAGTGAAATCTTTTCCAACTTCTAAACGGTGTGGCCGTGGCGACCCCTCAAATTTCCAGCACACTCTGTGACTTTAGCAATGACAAATCTCCATAAGTTTGCCTGTGTTTTTGTCTTTTTCTACTGGAAGGAAGGTTGATGGTGGTGGTTGGAAACGTCACTTTTAACATGTCAAAGTCCAGCGCATACCCCGACATGCTCACGTGCTCGGTCGTCGCTGCTTGCAGCTTTAATTTCCTTTTTTTTTTAAAGTATCTTGTCTTTTTGTATCTTAATGGGCCCGAATCGCAGACACACACACCCACACACACACGCACACATAACTGACAGTCGATGATATTATCTTTTTATGATTTGCGTTAAGTCACCAGGCATGTATCAACTCAGTGTAAAGGTCATTTTTATGGTTTTTTACAAGTTTTAAAAAATAGCTATTCATAGCTGTTCAATCATTTAAAAAATATAATTTCATCCAAAATGCATTTGTAGTAGACAGCATCATTACAAATTATATTATAATTACCAATATAGTTTTTACAATTTGTTTTCTAGCAGGCGCATCTAGCAGCATTTTCAGATTTGATTAAAACAATCATAGTGGGAGTGCAGTGCTTGGGTTAATATGGTTGTTCAAAAATTACTAACACTGATCAAAATGAACTTTTAACTCATGTATAACTTAAATAAAATCTGATATTGTGTTATTATGTTCACTACACAAGTTGAATTAACGCCTTTTTACACACAGAACAAATAAGAATATGGCCTCGATTTCAGGCTGTCTGGGAATGTTTTACAAGCATATTAGTCTGAGGTGATTCCTGACATGTTCAACTCACACTCGTCACCTCTTTCCCATCTGTCACATTCTGCCTTTACTGTAAAACATGGCACCTTCCTCCTCCACCTATCTTTTGATAGTGACTAGGCTGTTTTAGTTGTTGTGATAAAAAGGGTTGCTAAGGTCAGTGTGTCTAGGTGTGATGGGCCTGAGGTGGAAGGAAAATGATTTTATTACTATGCCTTCCTCATACCGTCCATTTTGTCACATTGCTGAGTTGATGTCATAACACCTATCTTTTATTGAGATAGGACCAAGGGCCCAGTGTAAACTTTTTTAAAATTATTTCCGGTAATGCAGAGCACATGATGTCAAGTTAAAGGCTTTACACCTGTGACACCAACGGTGTGGTGCTTTAAGGCGATGATCAAATTAGAAAATATGTCTCCATCTCACAGATAAAGCCATGAAAGTGGACTTTGGATGGAGTAAACCAGAGGTCAGAGTGCTCATGGAAAGTCTGGCTGTTATTGGATCCAGAAAGTCTGACTGTAAATCTAACACATCATAACAAAGGTGATGATGCTAAAATAAATATACGGTAGTTAAAATCAGAAGCTAAAAAGTCCCACATTAAAAAATATTTAATCATATACAGACTTCTAGCTATAGTAGTAGCTTTCTTTTTTCTTGCACTTGGCTTCACAGAAGAGAAGTTTTTGTCTCTTAAAAAATAAATAAAAATTAGTGAGCTGTCTTTCTTAATATCTGCAGGTCATACATTCCATAGCTTTGAGGCATAACGGAAATAGGGCACAGTTTTTTTTATCTGTTGCTGGAAATCTCTAATAAACCAGCAGCAGCTGATCTCCAGCTGTTCTTGAGCACAACTGGTTTCTGACTACCAGAAATGTGTTTCTAGTATAAACAAAGATTGTTTTCATCATCTTATTAATGTGCAATTTATATCTTAGATTTTAATCTAAGGAAACACTGAGAGTTACAAAGTCAGATTTCCTCATGCTAATTAATTTTCTCTATTTGAAAGGAAAATAATTATTATAATCAGTACAGGGGGTCCTCGAGTTACGTCGGAGATCCGTTCCTGAGAATGTGTCGAAACCGAATTTCGACGTAAGTCGGACCATACATTCATTGTGCCATTGTGCATACATTGTGCCACCAGATGTCGCTATAACACCACGCTAAAATAAGAGTTTATTATGGTGAATTGCCTTTTTTGTCCCTCTTGACACACCGTAGGGGTTGAGATCACGAGTGTAATGAGCATTTCCTTTAGATTTCTGTTATCAACCGTGTAGACCCTGGCCGTGTCCGAAATCGCTCCCTAACCCCTATATAGTGCACTATATAGTGAGCACGCCATTTTGTAGTGGTGTCCGAAAGCTTAGGGATCATAGCATGTCCACTATATAGTGCCCCCAATGTATCCCACAATTCACCGCGAAATGTAGTGTACATCCGATGGTCACTAACCGGACCAAGATATCCCATCATGCATTGCCAGATATTCTCTGTGTCAGGGTAGCGTTTGTAGATTGGACCCCGAAGCAGAGACTGAGTCAGGCAGGTTGACGTGAAGCTGTAGTTTATTGTCCAGAAAACAAGCCAAAACTAAAATCCAAAAACCACAAGGAAAAAACAAGAGGGGTAAAGGTGAACAACCCAACACAGGCAATCATCTCGCAACCAAGGAGAGAGGAGACCAGGCTTATATAGAGCAGGAGATGAGCTGACACAAAATCAGGTGTGCCTCGTCTGCTGCTAATTGGGAGAGCAGCTAGGCCTCCTGCCACACACCTGCTCTCAATGAAGAACAGAAAGGGGTGAGAGGGGGAAGAACACAAAACCACCATGACAGTACCCCCCCCTCAAGGGACGCCTCCTGGCGGCCACAAGCACAAGAACGAATGAGGCGCCACCTAGGACCCTCAAAACTGGAGCAGTGGAGGCATCATCCAGGACCCTGGACTCTCAACACAGGAACAAAGGTGGTGTCTGCTGGGGAGTGCGCCAGCCGGAATCCCCGACTCAGGAACTGTGAGTGCGTCAGCCAGGATCCCCGACGCGGGAACAGGAAGTGCGTCAGCCAGGATCCCCGACGCGGGAACTGTGAGTGCGTCAGCCGGGATCCCCGACGCGGGAATAGAGAATGCATCAGCCAGGATCACCGACTCAGGAACTGAGAGTGCATCAGCCAGGATCCCCGACGCGGGAACAGGAAGTGCGTCAGCCGGGATCCCCGACGCGGGAACAGGAAGTGCGTCAGCCGGGATCCCCGACGCGGGAATAGAGAATGCATCAGCCAGGATCACCGACTCAGGAACTGAGAGTGCATCAGCCAGGATCCCCGACGCGGGAACAGGAAGTGCGTCAGCCGGGATCCCCGACGCGGGTACAGGAAGTGCGTCAGCCGGGATCCCCGACGCGGGAACTGTGAGTGCGTCAGCCAGGATCCCCAACGCGGGAACAGAGAATGCATCAGCCAGGATCACCGACTCAGGAACTGAGAGTGCATCAGCCAGGATCCCCGACGCGGGAACAGGAAGTGCGTCAGCCGGGATCCCCGACACAGGAACAGGAGGCCAGGTGCTGTCAGATTTGGGGACTAAGTACTCACAAGTAAGGCTGAGCTGGGTTGTAGGTAAGGCTGGAGCAGGAAAAAGAACTGGTACAGGAACGGAGGGACTGGTGCACTCGGGCTCTGCGGGATCCATGTTGTGGCGAGATGATTCTGTCAGGTAGTGGATTGTAGATTGGACCCCAAAGCAGAGACTGAGTCAGGCAGGTTGACGTGAAGCTGTAGTTTATTGTCCAGAAAAGCAAAAACAAACCAAAACTCAAATCCAAAAACCACAAGGAGAAAACAAGAGGTGGTAGAGGTGAACTACCCAACACATGCAATCATCTCGCAACCAAGGAGAGAGGAGACCAGGCTTATATAGAGCAGGAGATGAGCTGACACAAAATCAGGTGTGCCTCGTCTGCTGCTAATTGGGAGAGCAGCTAGGCCTCCTGCCACACACCTGCTCTCAATGAAGAACAGAAAGGGGTGAGAGGGGGAAGAACACAAAACCACCATGACACTTATAAAGCCACGAGGTTCGTGATTTGATTATGACTGACTTTGTTTTCACTCATAAAAAAAAAGCCCATTAGAATGCTCTCCGGTGTTACGACAGCTAAATTATTCAGCAGGCTGCAAATTCAGTGCATTGAGGAATGTGCTGTAAGATAATCAAAGCTGAAATTACATGTTAATCTAGCAGCCGCAGAGTGAATCCATGCATAACAGAACCTCCAGACAAGGTCAACCAGATGAACATATGTGAAGCTCTGGAACACGCGCAGCTGACCTTCTCCAGAAAGAGGGTTTTCTTTGTGAATGGTGTTAGGGAGCAGAGGTTTTATTGTCTGGTGAACAAAGAGGGCAACAGGTACAATTTGGAACTAAGGCTCCAGTGATCCGGGAATAAAGCAACATCTGAATCAACATGTGACTTTTACTTATGTCTCTGGATTTACTTCTACTCAGATCCCGGCGACAGATAAAGATGTGTTGTTATTGGTTTACGTACAAGAAAATAATGTTTTGTTTTTTATAGAATCGGGATGTTATTTTCCTAAACTAAACTTTGATTGTTGCTTATTTCATCAGTGATGTTTCATTTTATAGATTAAAAAAAACTAGTCAATGGTGTGTGTGGTGTGCTGTCCATGGTGCTGAAACTCAAACTTCACGCTCAGCCATTATGAGTTGGACTGCTATCTAACATACACTAATGATTAATATACATCTGTCTGTATATCTGCATCTGTCTGAGACATGCATATCATAAAACTATAAGGGAGAGCCATTTACTTCCTGTTAGCTCTTTCTCATTTAAGCTTGTTTAATATGGCACCTGCAACCTGCTATAGATTTGTATGGGATTTGTATGCAGGGAGTGGATATATCCGCCAGATCAAAGTTTGAGATAAGATTCATCTGAGGCTTATTCCTGCAGGGCATGATGAGGGTGATGGCCTCCAGCTGATGCACCTTCTCAGTAAGAAAAGCCCACTCTGAACACGACCGAGGGAGACTTGGTTTTCACGCCAAACGAAAACATTTCAACATTTCAAACCAAGCTGTCAAATGAATTTGAATTTGTCTCCACTTGTCATCTAATATTACTTGAAAAGACTTTTCCTCTTTTTTCTTAGATTTAGCACAGAACGTGTTAGTACTCACCAGATGGTCAAAGCCTCAGCAGATGTTGCAAAATATCAACAGATCTCGTCAAACAGAATTCAAGAATGATTTTCTGACTGTGGAACTGTCGCTTTCACTCATGCATGGCTATACGCTGCTCTTTAAAGGTCGTAGAGGTCTGGTCCTTGGAAGAGCCATAGTTCAGGTGTAATTCCTTCTTGAGGAATCATTCTCTCTCATCACTACGACAATAATTAAAAAGACTTTTTAAAACAAACCCAACAACACATAAGATGGTCTTAGCTTTTCCGTGTCTGCTCTTGTCACTCATGTTCATGAGTCCATCACGTTGGACGCGTTTATGTGAGACGACCTATAATAGTCTTAGTTTTCTGACATCTTGTATTTGATCAACTGAGGGGGAAAAAACAGGCCACAGATCAATGGATAATTACAGATATGGTTGATTGGAAACTCAGTAAACACGTGTATCAGTCAAAACATCTGGACTGTTTTCCAGCAGGTTCAGTTAAGTCAAGAAGGTTCCTGACCCACATGTAAGTCCCCTGCACACACATGCATGTATAGTATGGTATGGTATGATCTGGCGTCTCCGTGCTCGTTCATCTGTCAGACCCCTCGGCTCAAAGTGTGGCGCGCGCTCGGCTCTTTCCGTCTCCGCTCGCCTCCTCATTAACATTCCTCACTTGTGGGTGTGATGCTGAGAGGAGCTGAGGCGCGCGGGACGGAGACGCGCAGTGTCCCTGTGCGTTCGGAGGAGGCATCAGCTGCTGGCAGGAGGCGCGCGGAGGAGGAGACAGCAGAGCCACAGTGCAGGCGACCATTCCTCCACTGCTGGCGTCTCTTCTTCTTCTCATTCCCTCCCATACACCTGCAGGGGGAAGAAACCCCCGCTCATATAAGTACTGTTATTGTTTTTCTCATTATTTCTTACATTTCCCCGAGAGGCTGCAGATCTTCATGATGTGTCGGATCTAACGTCTCCAGGGGGAGAACGAGGACTATCACGCTACCTCCTCTGTGGATGTGGACAGATAAACTGTGGACATGGAGAAGATAGTGAGTTCATCCGTTTCGGTTCTGCTGGTTTTATGGGGATGCGCGCTCGGCGGCTCGCCCAGTGTTCAGATCGGTATGTATCCCATAGTTCCAAAAAAAAAAAAACAACAACAACAAAACAACAACAACCGCCAAACGACTTGTGTGGAAAGCCTTTGTTTGTGCGTGTGTGATAAATGAACGGGTGTGTTGTGTTGTGTTGTGTTTCAGGGGGACTCTTCCCCAGGGGCGCGGATCAGGAGTACAGCGCATTCCGGATAGGGATGGTTCAGTTTGGCACTTCCGAATTCAGACTCACCCCGCACATTGACAACCTGGAAGTGGCCAACAGTTTCGCCGTCACCAATTGTTGTAAGTGACAAAGACATTTCTGTTTTTACTAACAAAAAAAAAAAATGAGGGGGGGTGGGGGTGACGGTGTGTCATCTGTATTCTGGCTGCAGACGGATGGAGGACGTGGCGCTGGGTGTAGTTGGGGATGAAAGAGCATCGTGTGGGCAGGCAGGCAGGGGAAAGTTGGTTTCCACAGTAACAGTCATCTTCATTCCATCAGACACAGGGAGCGTTCAGTGTCACACTGCAAATCATCCAACCCCCTTTTGCTTCTTTATTCCTCCCCCAGTCTGAAGTGAGTTGGAAAGGGAGCGATTCCTCGAATCATTGATTTGGATCATTTGTCTGCGCGAAAATAAACCGCACTCTTTAAACAAGGCGACTTTATGTTTTCACCACTTCAACTGGATTTTTCATGTTTAGATAAGAAAACAAAACGAGACACGACTTCCTGAGGTGGACTTTTATTTTTCTTCCACTGTAAAGCTGTCGCGTCTTTTCCACAGCTCTGGATCGGATCCATTGCTGGCTCCTTTTAGACCGTCACCATGTCGATTCGACTCAGACACTCAGGATTCGTTAGGTGCCGTCAATCAACATGACCGACATGGATAAACACCGTCTGACCAAATCCTGCCTCATTGACATCCAGCTCCACCTCTCACAGACTCAGCAGCCGCAACAGGAGGCAGCAAACGGCTTCTCAGCTCGCTCCCTGTTTTTAATAGCCGCGGCCCCCACATTTCATTAGGCGGTTGCCAGGCGACTACTCCACTCAACAGTCCCTGAAACCATAAATCAAAGGCTTCTGATTGGTGCGCGCGCCGGCCCAATCGATTTTCATTACCATATAAAAGCTTCCTGCTCGGAGATCTTCAGATCCCAGCACTGTGAGCATGTTCATGCAGGATAACTGATGTCACTGTACTGAACCTGGATCTAATTATATTCTATCCTACAGACTTAAGGTGGTGTGGTGTCATCTGCTTTACCACTGTTTTATTACAGTTCAGCTTTTTAGATCAGATCCAAACTTCTTCCATGAAATAGTTTCCTTATCTCAGCGTATCTCAGTCTATAAGAGTCAAACCAAGACTTTGGTTTCAATCAGTCTTTGGCGTCACATGTAGATGAATACATTGAATGTGCATGTGTTCCGGTACAATCAGGATCAGCAGTGGTGGGAGCCACTGAGTGTGTATATGTGCGCCTTGTAAATGCATTGAAGTGTCCCTGTGGTATAAGAGCAAAGTGTTCGGTTTGCACGTCACAAAGCTCCCTGCATGATGGCTGACGCTGACAGAATGATGTGGTGACAAACTGCCAGGCTTCTGCACCTCCTCCTCAACACAACACAACACAACAGCTCCAGTCCAGTCATTTGCACAGCAGATTACTGACACCAACACACAGGTACCACCTGACAACAGGAACTGGAGTTAGAAGCGAGAGGCTGGGTGTGTGTGTGTGTGGGGGTGATCTGAGGTGGGTGTAGGTGGCGGTGGTGGTGGTGTTGGGGGGTTTGATTTGAATCCGGCAGATGGCAGCCTGCCTCAGCGCCGCTCTGTCTACTGTCAGAATTCACCTCAGGAGAGTGAACGCAGTGGAGAATATAAAGGGGAGATACTAAAATACACTGAGATGATGCCGCAAGACGTTTGTTTACCAATTGTTTTGATCTGATATTTGCTGTCTGGGCTCATTTTAGACTCAATTTCATCCATTTTCATGCACTTTCTTATACTTGCTCTGATGAAGCCTATTAGTCTTGTATTCATTTTGATGTTTTTTTCCCCCCCTCAGTCAGAATCATAACGTAGAGACATGTTACACAATATGGATCCGTGCCTGCAGGCGTATCACACTCGTGCTGTACTTTATCCGTGCAGCAGCGTACTTCATCAATGCAGTGTGTCAGAGACAGTGGGAGGGAGGATGATATATTCCTCCATCAATAACAGTTCATCTGGACACTCCCGCATTCGCAGCCAAGACCTGAGTGGTCGTTTTGAGACTCAGTGTGACTTGTGTGTGTGTGTGTGTGTGCAGTTTTATCAGTGCATGCTATCCACCCAGAGCAATAAATTCAAGGGAATCGTGTTCAAACTTCCTTAAATACAACCACCTCTGAGCCCCCACAAGGTTAAACGGCCAACGTAACCTGCTGTAAGCACCCCATCATTATTAAAACTTATATTTGTAATGGTGAATTTATCCATCCTTGAACTTAACAAAGATTGGATGGCTTCATGTTGTTATTTGCTGCTATGTTGTCCAACACGGCGCGCTGTAAAATTAGCATAAACATCTCGTTATCAGTCTCCAGACTGTAACGTATAGCTCCAGCTGCAAGTTTTCACTGTATACAAACATAACAACAACAAACCCAACATATGGCCAAGTGGCTGAACTGTCAGTGGAAGTGATGCATGTTCCGATGACAACGTAAACCTGTCTGTGTCTGCCGCTCCAGTGAAACATACAGAGGTCACTGACACACGTCCAGCGATTTAACGCTTCACACAGTCCGTTCGTCATGGTCGTTCATGCCACACTGTAATTTCATGCGTTCACATGCCACATGCATCCAGAGACCTTGTGGTGTGATCAAAAGCTCGAAACCCACCGGGTTTCATGCAGAGGCGCATTGGTTACAGCCAACGTATTGTTCACACCTAATTAAGAGCATTCTCCTCCATTTCAGAGGGAGATGTGAAATATTAAATAGGCCTGGGCTAAAGAAGCCTCTGTGGATCTCTGCCTGCCCTGAATACAGCCCCCGAACCAAGCCCTCATCACTCTGTCCTCAAAACACTCTCAAGGCCGAGACAGCAAAAGTTCCAGCTGGAGCCAAAGTCTCTCAGCTGGAAGTCGCCACATATTCCACCACTTCATTAGCCTGGTTCCTCCCAGGCAGCTGTGGAAGCTTTTGTCCTCCGGCGACAATGATGCAACACGGATTCTCCCCTGCAGCCTTGCATTATAGTGGAGGGTGTCCCGCCTTGAGAACAGATATCCTGATTGTAGCCTGTGTGTGTATGTGGTTGGAAATGTCAGTGTTTATGTGTATTTCTCTGTGCACTCGGTTTCTTCTTCATTTCTTTTGGTTTGCAAATGAAGGTCCACAGAGCACAGATCCTTATCCAACAACAAAAAAACACTCGTACGCAGGGCCTTACCCTTGGCGCTGTATCTAATCGTCTCCTCCCACGTCTTTCATCAAAAACAAGGAAAAAAAAAACCAAAAATAACCCAGCTTATTCATTTTCCTGAAGCCTTTTATCAAAGTATACAAGCTTGTACAACGACAACAACACCAGCGGCGAGAGCGCCAACTGGCTTTTGCTGTGGCAGAGGCGGAATCTGTCACATCAGTCAGGCACCGTGTCGAGGAGGTGCGGCGAAGCTGGAGTGATTCTAGATCATCTGACTGTCGCCATCATCACTGATATGATGAAGAACATAATTTCACATCTCTGACACAGAGTTTGACACTGCGTTCAGGTTCCTGACCATGTGTCTTAGACACAATTATTGGTCTTCTTCATTTTATGATTAGAAAACAAACGGTGGGAAAAGTGTTTACCGTATTTGTCATTATGTAATTAATCTTTGCACGGGTGTAAACGAATCTGACTTTCATATATTTGTCTTTGAAGTTTAAGAACTCAGAGTAAGTGGGATTATCTTTAATTCATCTAACAGGCTTCTCTGGTGAGGAGAGATGCTCATTATCATGGGCAGAGGAGAGCACGTCCTTCCCATCGTCATGGCGATTAAGATGTGATCCAGTTACCTTGTCTGGTCCCATAGCATTTTAACTTAATGGGAGAGAACGAGAAATGGGAAGCGATGAATGGTTATACGAGTTATATGTTGGGGGTGTGGTTAATTGGAGGCTGTAAATGGATGGATGTTCGAGGGAGATGTGGAATTCGCCTCTGTATAATTTCTAAATTTGGTCTTTGGTCTGGACTTAGTTTGCAGGCAGAGTTTTTGTGCGGTTGCAGGAACTGGCTCCCCGATGCCTCCTGCCTGCTGGAACAAAAGCCCTCATTTGAATTGGAGCCAACACATCTCAGCAGCTGTTGGCTTGTCACTCGCATTTTCAATGACTGTACCGAATATTTTTCATGCATCGCAGGGCACGAGCCGATATTACACTCTCCATATTGCCTGCCGCTACTGAGCTAACATCATAGAGTTTACAAAATGAGAACAGATGCAACTTTGATTTTGTTTTTTTTTTTGTTTTTTTTGTGCATAAAGCTGTTGTTCAGACCTGTGGGGTTGAAAGCCTCATCACGAACAGACGTATCCATATTGGCAATTTATGCACCTGATCGATCAGTTTATCTTTTCAAAAGTTGCAGGAAGGAAGCCAATCACAGATAAGTGACTGAAGATCTGAGCATTTACAAGCATCCTGCTCCCCTGTTGTTCACCTCTGGGATCATATCTGTCCCCATTAAAGAAACGCTCGGTTGTTTCATCATGTGAGGCCCCGGTCTGTGGGTGGTTCCTTTGATCTGACTATCTCATAGGTCAATAATGAAAGGATTCAGCGGCGTCGCGAAGGCGTTCAGACAGTGGAAGAGTTTCTGGTCTGGACTGGGATGTTTGCTTTGATGTTTGAGTTTTACTTTCTTACTGACTTCTTGTTGTGTTTTAATGTTCAGCTAAATCAATAAATCAATGACGAAACAATACGAGGATAACATAACCAATCAGCCAATTTGGATAGTCCCTCGCGGGTAAATCCATTTGCATTGACCATTACGACAGCCAATGATGTAGTAGCTGCTTAACGAGAGGCCATTAAAACGACAATGACGTGAACAATTAAGGGAAGATAAGAAAATAAAGAAGAGTAAAACGCAGCGAGTCCGAGGAGCGAGAGAGAGAGAGAGAGGAAATTTCCAGACAGACACCATGACGGTACCCGGGTCTCCAGGCAGGTGAGCGCTGTGTGTGTGAGACAGGTGTCTGAAAGAGGCAGACACTCATAGAGATAGACACTCACAGCAGCTATATTCAGCTGTGTTCACACCCAGGCTATAGAGCAGCAGTCAGAGTGTAATGATGCAGCAGGTAACTGGCAGCTCCACACCGTTCCCCAGCTGTCGGCTCCGATTCCAGCACCGTCAGACTGGAGTGGGAGAAGAGTGGTGGTGCTGAGGTGGACAGGAGGCAGGTTTCTCGTACACAGGTCTGTGTCGAGTTTGGGAACAGAGTGGCAGTCAGGTCGAATACTAATATTTCAAGAAGAGGCAGCTCCATGTTTCCTTTGTATGCAATAAAACAGCAGGAGAAACACATTTAAGTTTGGGGGGGGGGGATAAAGGGAGCAGCTGCATAAATTATCTGACATTTTTCCGATTTCGACGTTCGCCAGAGGGAAGTTACTGCAACAGCATGACATTCAATGGAAAACCCTCAAACACTGACCTTTTATTAACTCGCGTTATGATTTTCCATATTCATGTAGCTGTTGTTTACGTATCATCTTATACAAATGCACTTTATTAACAAAAAATGCCTCAAAACAGTATTTGAAGCGTTTGCAATGTTGGTTTCCGAAAGTCGAGCGCGAGACTTGAAAGCTAAAACAATGAAAGCTAAGATCTGTTTGCTCATGAACCCAATTATAGCACAAATTAAGAATTGTAATTAAAATGAACCAAAATTGCATTGCAGTTAGTCTGTGGCCATCGTCACAGTAGTTACAGTTTCGTCCTGGAAATTTCACCAGTGAATGAAAGACGGCAGCTCCGTCTCTAAACCTCGTCCACACTGGGGCCTAAATCCTTCCTTTGCTCATTGTCATCGTTACTGCAGCCGCTTTGTGTTGCCAGGAGTAATCGCCTGCCTGCACACTGACAACACATGGGCTTGTTTTTCCACAGGAGGACAGTCTCCGCTGCCACTGACGCCAATTATTGGCCTCCGTTTCTAATCCTTGGCTCAGGCTATCACCAGCACGCCCACATTCATCTGCACTTCCTCAACGAAGGATAGGACAACACCTATAGGGGGCGTGAAAACCATTCATTATCCTCACTGACTGCGTTTAATACGTTAACACACTGCTATAACGCATGTTGCATTTACGTTAGATAAATAGCTAAACTCGTCCTGAGCGTATGTTGGTATGTTACGGATCCGTGTTCTATCACAATAACAAGTTGTGTTTTCTGTTGTGTTTCCATGCCGGAGCAGCCTTTTTGTGTGAGAGGGATGTTTGTCCAAAAGAAAAGTCGGATTTGCATGAAAATCCTCCAACAGAAAAAGGGAAGCGTCAAATCCCCCGACCGCACTTTTTCATTCATTGAAAGCAAGAGGCCTCCAGAAGGTCAGAGCTCTGTTCGCTTCCATTCGATGTAGGAATTTCTTTTTAATCTCCATCTTTTGCTGTGTTTTTTTTTTCCTCTGGCACAAGTGCAAAGTTTGTTTCCTCTGACAAAGACACAATGTTGTAAATAGCAAAGTGTTTAAGACAAACCGTGGGAATTTCCATACTAATGACAGCGTGCAGCTAGTCATGTTTAATAATGCGGTCGCCTTTATTACCTCTGAAAGTACAGCACCGTCTTTATTTCTCATCCTCATTTTCATTTTTTTCATTACGTCTTGCCCTGTAATAAAAAGCCTACTATCTGTATGGTTTAAATCTCTACAATCTAAATTAAATCAGTACGAGTGTCTCGTCTTTTGTAGTCAACCATCAGAGTTTATTCTTCTGAGAGATACATTGTCAAATGCAAATGAAGTTAACATCAGTGTGACTGAGCTCTATTGGCGCCAATGCCTCATAACAAACTTTTCACAAGGTCAGAGGTCATAATCTCTCCTTTTCCCCAAGCCAGCGCAAAGCTCAAAAAGCTACTTTTTAAAAAAAAAAATGATTTGGGCTTTTAATTTGAAACATTAAAGTTTTATTGATTGCAACTTAACGACACCACAGGGTCAATTACGCAGAATTTACCCTGCGAGCTGTGAAGCTTAGTTTTACTCAGCGTTAATAAATGACGGTCACACTGGCCGTGTCTAAATTTAAACTCCGTAGACCAATAGAGGTCGAATCCGATGTAGTGATAATCCATATTTGCATAGTATATTTACTGACGTGAAGTGATAGATGCTTGGTTGAATGAAGGTCATGGAGGAATGCATAAAGTATAGGTCAGGGGTCAGGTGAGAGGTGATGTTTCATTGATGGGTTATCTCATAGCTCCATCACATCCCTGCTGCAGTTGCTTTAATGAGAGAGAGAGAGGTGCGACAATAAAAGTGCATCTCTACACAGACACGGAAAAACATTTAGGTTCGGCTTACCCGTGATATTCCAGAGAGTGATTCGAAGCACAGGATCATGCGTATTGACGTCTCTTTTCTTTGCTTCACCTCTTTGAGTTGATCCCACATTCATCATCAGCAAACACTGGCTGTCTGGTTGCTATGGCAGCTGCTCCCTCAGATGCCGGATGAAGCTGTAACTAATTTTGCTGTGGCGGCTTCCAGGATCATTAGAGCGCAGAGCGCCAGCTCCGAGGTCTGCTTTGGTATTTCCACAAAGGTCAGGGGACACCAAATATTTTTATATTACAGGAGGCGGATGAACATTGTGGCGGCGTGTGATGTATGGGTCAGCGTTGCAGAATCAATATGGCTGAAGAACTCAGTACTGAGCTTCGCCCGATGAATCAGTGTGTGTGTGCGCAGCCGCACAACACGGCGCTTCACTCAGGTCAGATCCAAGACTCAGGCAGTGTTTTAATGAGAACTTTACCATCACAACACTGCATAATTATTATAATAATTATGTTGAATTATAATTATTACAATATTATTTGTTGAGACTTTTGAAAAACTAGTGTTTCTTTGTTAAAGTAAGTGAAGCACAGATCAGTGTTTGAAATCATTGGAGAACAGTACCTATACCTATATATAGATATAGGTACATTATATTAGTCAGCAGTACTACAATAGTACATCAATATTCTGGTATTGATGAGTGTTTCAGGCAGTTTCTGAAGCTCCACTCCACAGTCGCTCCTCATCCTCCTCATGTTAAAACATTCAAACTGGGACACTGCAGGAGCTGTACAGTCACCTTCACTGAGCTTTCAGTATGGAGAGCATTCATCAGATGCTGCTCTTGACATACCTACATCCTCCATCCACAGCCCTCGGAAAGCCTCCAGGAAACAGGTCAGTTAACAAAGGGAAGGAGGAGAGGGAGAAAGACGGAGACAGAGATGGGGATGTGGGAGGAGGGGGAGTCAGAAGTGGATACGAACTGAGCAGTACTGTTCTTCTAGGGACCAGCTGCCGGAAGAGCTGCTCAAAGGCAGACAAAAGCACTTCCCAGTGTGCCTCACTGGGCCACGGTGACACCTCCCAGAAGTCTTCCTATCGGCCACTCGAGAGCCGTCACCCAGGCAACGGCCTGCGCGGCGTCCTCCGATGCACGTACGCCTGTTTTTAGCAGTGAAAAAGTTTTCATCGCGGTGAGGTTTTCCAAAATGAGCTTGTTTGGCTCCATTGGCTGTTTGAATTTTTTATGACCCTTAAAAATTCAAGCGCAGTTTCTGCATGTATTTATGGTAACTCTGAGAAATGCTCTGGAACCAGTGTGGCTGCTGAGCAGCAACCTAACCCATATATCTGTTAAAAAAAGGGGAAAAAAAGGACATTAAAAGCCTCTGCACAACATCAAATTATCTGTTGAGGTGAATGCTATCTAGAGGGAAGAGAGAACATGGCTGAAATATGTTTCCTTGGCAACCATCTACTGAGGGAATGAAACCGGATTGCACCTTTATGGGCTGCACACGAAGCTATTAGAAGTTATAAAACACTGACTACACTCACTAAACATGAATTTATTAGGCTGCTAATAATACTTTTGCTTTCCTACCCCGTAAAGCTTTTTGCATTACTGAAAGAACCCCATTGGAAATCATACATAAACAGGAATCTGAATGTGGGTAAAGTGTGTTTTAACTGGGACAGAAAGAAAAAAACCAAAAGTCCTGATCAGTTTCCCATTTCTGGGGCAGTGAGGACGACAGCAAGGTTTCGTCTTTGTGTCGTCCTTGTTTCTCCCATGACGACGTCAGACAAACAGGAGCAGTGTGAGAACATGTGAATGTGAAGATGTCTGGAATGAAGTAGGAAGAGAAGGTCTGGTGGTTCTGCTTTGTTGTTATGGAACAATCAGTATAAATCTCCATGTTCCCTCCACGACAGGTTTGATAATGGCAATAAACAGTGTGAATGCATTCAGTGCTAATGTTGCCCCCGCACTACGTATACTGTACTGTGTGTACCCCAACTGCTTGTGCATATGTAAATAATTACAATTCCTATTTTTCATATTATTACAATATTTTATTTTGTAATTTGTTTATCCTGTTCTTCTATTTCTTCTGTTTTTTTTGAAAAGCTCAACAAATTCGCTCCTTGCATTTGTACTCGTTTTTTCCATGATTCAGGAGTTTTTGGTAACTTTTTGAATTTCCCTCTGGGGGATTAATAAAGTACCTCAGATTCTGATGCTGATGTTAACTGAACACGAGTAGAAAGGTTCACAGCGTTTTGGGAAATACGCTTTCGGCCTTTTATCAGTCGGAATCTACCACCTGCAGCTGAACGGGGGAATTCACCGGTAACTGCCTGACACCTGGTCTCAGCCAAATCCATTCAACACACTCTCAGATTTGTACAAATGTATCAAAAGTGACTTAACACAGTGATTTTCCTTCTAACCACACAGACACAGACAAACGATCTAGTTACTCAGTGTTTTCTACTGAAAAAACTGAAACTCGACACTTGCAGTGTCAGTGATGTAAAAGGGAGTGGTGGCTTAACGCTGCCTTGTTGACTGGTGACAGATCAGCTCTACACAAAATCCCTTCAGTCCTGAAGCCTTTTCCCTGTGGTGAGAACTGGGGTGTTGCGGAGGGAGAGATATCTAACAGGCAGTTCTGTTGGCTGTGACCGGACTGCTGATGACGATCACCACGGTGACGAGTGTATGTGTGTGTGTGTGTCGGAGAGATATATCTTCTGGGATGCTCTGGGCCACTGTTTGCTTTTGTATTTAAATATATGATGTTTTTGTCTACAGCTGATTTAACGGATGCTTTCCACTGATCACTGTGGCAAAAACTCAACTGAAACTGAAAAATGATTTTAATGTCAGATAAAACATTAACATCTGATGCAAAACATTATCAGATGTTTGCTGACTGGTGAATGATTTATTAGCAGGTCGTTGACGCAGGCTTTATTTTGGATCAGTGATGGATGAGTGATGGATGAGTGATGATGATAAACAGTGGTGAAGTGGTGGAGACGGCGTTGGTGCCACAGTGGTGAAAACGAGGTCAGCTAATTGGGACGGCTAAATATATTTCACAGGGTACACCTTCTCCCTGGAAGGTGAAGCTCAGTGTCAGTGTCACTGCTGCCACAGATTTCACGTCGTCGTGGTGACGAGCTGAGTGGAGGCGTCTGATTAGTGTCTGTACAGCAGCATCACGAAAACACACAGACGTTTTATCTCTATTAATATAATTGGTCATATTTTGAAACATGGCCTCAAACAAAAAAATACTTCCTGTGACATTTCAAATTAAAGGCCCTCTTGCATTTTGGATGACAGAAACCCTTGGCGTTGTCAACAAGCTCATTTCGTTAATGTTTATTTGCTTATTTATGAGAGAATTACACATTTTTTTAACACAAACCAGCGCACAAACCCAGATAAACCATGCCCCATACAGCGTGTTGCACTTTGCACTATTGTCTGTAACGACAATGTTAGGATTACACATTCCCACATCAACAGTGTGTTTATCTTCGTCAACCAGTCTCCAGATTAGGAGAACAACACTTCTATCTCTTTGCCAAATATAAAACACTATTAACGGATAAAACGTTGGCTAATAAAGTCTCATGTTGTCAAAGCGCTCGCCCTGGCGTGAGTTGTGGTGCGGTCATGGGGATATCTGGTCTCTCAGCATGAGCTCGCCGAGTTTTAATCCCACGCAGAGTCAGTGAGCTCAGCAGCGAGAGAGTGCAGAAGAAGAAGAAGCCATCGAGAGACGACAATACAGATGTGACACAGAGAAACTCACAGTAGAATTAGCTTAAGGGGCTGGTGGCAGTGAGGACTGCAGCAATACAATATATTTATTCTGTTCCATGTTGCTATGGTGAGATTTCTTCTTTTCACCTCAGGCGTAGAGTTACACATCGGTCCTGTGCTTTGCAGTACAAAGTGACCAAAACAAGGAAAAGGCATCTTTTTCACAAAACAATGATTGTCCAAAAATAATGAAAGACCATTTATTTAATATTTAATATTTAATATTAATTTATTTATTATTAAAAGAAAAACAACATAGCAAACAGTCTTCCCGCTATCTATTCTTTTCCCGAGAGGATGTCATTTGCCGGTAATTATGGTCACTCGCATTTTTTCTTGCAACAGAAAACGTAACAAGACAAAATGACATAAACTCAGGCTGATTAAGAAGCGGAAAGGGCACCCGTCAGTGGAAGCAGCGCTTTACTGTTGTAAATGGGTGAGCAGGAGATAATAAAACATACGTATTCACTGTTCAGCGGTTGACTTAGTCTAACTCGTGTCTCTAAACTGTGTCCGACAACTGTGGTGCAGATATATGCATAACTGGATATGCATGTTTACAATACAGTGACCTCAGGGATGACCTCTGCACCTGATCTATTACACGACTAATAGTTCAGTTCGGTTAAAAAATCTGTACCATGATACATTATGGTACAGATTTTATGTGTAATGTATCATAATATATATCATAATGTGTGTGTGTGTGTGTGTGTGTGTGTGTGTGTGTGTGTGTGTGTTTGTGTGTGTGTGTGTGTCTGACTTTTTGTCATCAGTTCCAGGCCGCTCTCAGTTCACTCAGTTATTATCTGTGAACAGAGTGAACCTCTTTCCTGTGGGATGTTTCCTTCCCTTTCACTCACTTGCATAAAATGATTTTTCCAGCGAGACTGAGGCAGTTAGCAGATGACACACACACACACACACACACACACAAACACACACACAGACACTCTATTAGCACTGAAATGAAATTAGATCAGCGACGTCCCAACTCAATGTGGCCGCAGTCATCTGCTGAAAAGATTAGGAACCATGCCAGAGACTGATGGACCACAGTCGATAGTTTTCCTTGGGTGGCCGTCATGAACACTTAATTGAGCGAGTTGATAGGTCGGTTAAGTTTTTGGAAGCCGGGGACCACTGGCGGCGAATGAAAGCCGGGCCCCGCCCCCCACTCGTTTTTGTCTGATCCTGATGACCTCAGCATATTTTGAAACTTTGAAGGCAGCATGGGGTGATATCGCCTAAAGGATGGGGAGGCTGTCTTTTGAGTTCGGGGTGAACGGGGTTTGAAGACTCCAGACTGGATGGAGAACTTTAAAGCGAATTGGAATGAAACACACTGATTCGCATTCTGTGACTTTGTAAAGGAATCAACTTTTTGAACACTTTGGGCGCTTAGATAAAAGAGCTGCACGTCAAGGATGAAACAGACACGGGGCCACTGCGCTCTATATTTTACATCCATTTTACATCCTATATTTAAAACAGAGGTGACTCATAGCTCCGCGGGGGCTTGGACATAACTCTTCCAACTCCCCAACCCTTTCTCTAATTAAAGCAAAACCTGAATGAACCATTGGAAAATATAAAAAAAAACTGAAGAGCAAAGTTTCTGTGCAAATCTGTTAACAGCATTTCCTCATCTTAATGTTGCTGAGGCCAAGCAAGCTAATATCTGATGTATGGATTCCGTCTGCCTTTGTCAGCAGGTCAGCAGCTGTTATACTGTGGGAGAGGAAATTACTCATTAGATGAATTACTTTGGAGGGCACATATGACCGAGTCAATAAGCCTGATTAACTTACCTTTGATCAATACGCATTTACAAGTAACATGCCAATCTGCTGACCCTGGTACAGTGTTGGAGTGAAAACCTGCAACCTCAGGATTACTTAGACTTTCAGTGTTGTTTTTACCTGCAGTCCACCGAGCACTTTCCTGGTCGCGTGCATAATGAGTGCAGGGCACGGCATGTTCCCGAGCATGGCTCATGCATTATTGAATATAGGTGAATTTGCAGAGTCAACAGTTTGATCACGTCATTGAAAAAATAAACCATGCATCTTGGATTAGAGCTCAAGCAGCACCCAACCCACACCCGGATATCTTTTCAAACATTTTGTACATATCCCAAATCCACAGTGACTCAGGAAACTGTAGCTTCCTTTATGCTCTTCCGCGTGTTTCAGTCTGGGCAGAATTCAAACAAAAGGCATGATAGTGAACAGGGATGTTCATTCCCACATGAATTCTTGGAACGTCGCCTATCTCCACCGTATCACATGGCATCTCATAAAAGTTTCACGCAGTGAGTGGTGTCCGCTGGTTCTTTTACTGATGAATACAAGCAGTCCCCTGGACAATGTCCCTCGAAAGCTGTGTGCAGCACTAATGTGCACCAGAGGATTGTAACAAAGGTCTCGGACATATACGTTTTAATCAAACAGGACGTTGTGTGGTGAGAGGAGAAATGTGACCGGTGTCTATAGGGAGACATAACATTCCTCTGTCCTCTATGTTTCAGTCTGCTCACAGTTCTCGAGAGGAGTCTACGCCATTTTCGGATTCTACGACAAAAAGTCCGTCAACACCATCACGTCTTTTTGTGGAACCCTGCACGTCTCCTTCATCACGCCCAGCTTCCCTCTGGACGGGAATCAGCAGTTTATCATCCAGATGAGGCCTGATATCAAGGGGCCACTCCTCAGCCTTATTGAGTACTACAAGTGGGACAAATTTGCCTACCTGTACGACAGTGATCGAGGTAAGACACGCACGCCGTTATATTAGTTTTGAGAAGGTGTTTCCTGGTTTAGATTCCCTCAAAAGTGTCCCTGGTGTCTGCTCATTGTAATGACTCATTTTACCGAGCTGCAGCTGCAGCTGCTGATCAGTTACTGTCGGAAGCTGGATAGACGAGCAAGGCAATGTGTAAAGGAACACGTGTATTTCTTCAATTACATTTACTTAGAGTTTGATTAAATAACATGTTTCTCATTGTAACATTGACACATGTCATGTCTTGTATATAAAGACAAGTTTGTTATATTACTATGGAGAGCACAGCAGTATGTGCAACAATCACCCCAAACCACAACGTACTCAACATCTAAGAACATACATGACTTCATGTGATCTTTATTTCCAAAGTACTGATACGCTTATAAAAATGTATTTGTTCTGAAATATTTCCATATTCTATCTCAAGTGATAAAAGTAAAACTTTGAACATTAGGAGGCCAAATATAACCATAAAAAATATTTTGTTTGATGCTTCTGCATAAGTTATAAAAAATTTAATCACAATCAATCACTCGCAGCTGCACCCGGGTACCACCTTGTTGTGTACTGTTGACCTCCAGGTCAGCTGTGCTGAGTGGCGCTCACCCAGATACAAAAGCTGCACCTCAGTGTCAAGCACCAACAGGCCCCCGGTGTCAGTCAGTCATCCAGTCCTTCTCCAAGATGATGTGGTGATGCCTCGCTGTGGCCATTTCATATCCTCATTTATCAGTCAGCTCATATCAACACACAAAAAATAATTATCACCGCAATAATCTGCACACTGATTTCTTATGGGATGCGGGCCCCTGTAATTACAATCCTGGATAAGATGGTATGAATACATGCAAGGCAGTCAAAATGGACCCCCCCAAACCCCTCGACTGTAATATCCAGACTTACTTCATATTCAAATCTATTCTGCTTCTACTCTCTGATCTTTCATCACCGACTCTTTTCTGTTCAACACTGACAGTGTCAAAGTCTGGAAACAGGATTTGTTTTTTTTTCTTGGAGCTGACGCAGAGAGCGACAGGACGTGTTTTATAAGCCTCATCCTCATTGTAACATTGACACATGTCATGTCTTGTATCTAAAGACGAGTTTGTTATATTACTATGGAGAGCACAGCAGTGTCTGCAACAAATCAGCCCAAACCACAACGTACTCAACATCTAAGAACATACATGACTTCATGTGATCTTTATTTCCAAAGTACTGATGTATTGAAATGTATTGTGTTATGTTCTGAAATATTTCCATGTTCTTTCTCAAGTGATATAAGTAAAACTTTCAACATTAGGAGGACAAATATAACCATAAAAAATATTTTGTTTGATGCTTCTGCATAAGTTATAAAAAATTTAATCACAATCAATCACTCGCAACTGCACCCGGGTGCCACCTCGTTGTGTACTGTTGACCTCCAGGTCAGCTGTGCACCCAGATACAAAAGCTGCACCTCAGTGTCAAGCACCAACAGGCCCCCGGTGTCAGTCAGCCAGTCATCCAGTCCTTCTCCAAGATGATGTGGTGATGCCTCGCTGTGGCCATTTCATATCCTCATTTATCAGTCAGCTCATATCAACACACAAAAATAATTATCACCGCAATAATCTGCACACTGATTTCTTATGGGATGCGGGCCCCTGTAATTACAATCCTGGATAAGATGGTATGAATACATGCAAGGCAGTCAAAATGGACCCCCCCAAACCCCTCGACTGTAATATCCAGACTTACTTCATATTCAAATCTATTCTGCTTCTACTCTCTGATCTTTCATCACCGACTCTTTTCTGTTCAACACTGACAGTGTCAAAGTCTGGAAACAGGATTTGTTTTTTTTTCTTGGAGCTGACGCAGAGAGCGACAGGACGTGTTTTATAAGCCTCATCGCTGTTGTTTTTCCGTCAATGAGCCGGAAACGCACTGCATCGTCTGAATGTCACACACTGTGGCTGTGTAAAACAGCACACGCTGCAAAGTAAATGTTTGTAAGTGATACCAAAGAAAAGGGTAAAAGAACACACAGTTGTTAACCAGCCCATAATCTTGCTTTGCTCTGTCATGTAACGTCTGGAACTGTGGCATCTGCTACTAATGCCTTTCCCTTTGGAGACGATCTGACGCGGAGAAGGAAATTTCCTTTCTCTCCTTAATACAGATATTTACAATGGAAGATTAGAACTAAAACCCCAACCGGATTCAGTTACAGCAGAGTAACAATATCAGCTTATTTAACACAGGGATGCTCAGCTTTCACTCGCCATGATAGAACGAGGATCATGATTTATTTTTATTTTCAGCGCCTCGCGGGAGGAGGTTTGGGATTATTTGGAGGTTGTAGAACGACATCTGATACGAAAACACTGTAATACTGAACCGGCTTCAGGTGATAGAAGGTCGGTCTGCTCAGAGAAGTGGGATTGTCTCAGTTTATACACCGGTGTTTAAGCTGATGTCAGTGTGGTGGCCAATAGCTTCAGAGGGATTTAGTGCAATTTGCTACCTGCAGCCATCTTTAGCACATCCAGAGTCCAGAGTCACATCCTGTTCCTCTCCTAAATCAGAGGGCGGGCTTCAACCAGCTGCTTTGGATTGTCCTCGTGCCGACCTGCTGTCCCCTACTGTATCGCCAAAGAGCCTGTTGTGCATATTTCATCATTGCATGGCCATCTAATTAGGTCAGTGTGGTCTCCTCATTCCCATGGCAACCCAAGTATGGAGAGAGAGAGACACAGAGAGAGAGAGAGAGATCCAAAGTGACTGCGCAGGTTAGTTACTGATGCATGGATATATGTGTGTGTGTGTGGGTTGGTGTCCTGGGGGAGGAGGCAATAGAGTTGCCACCGGTTATGATGAATTCTATTGGCAGATTGAGACAGATGGCTGAACCAGCAGCACCACTGTTAGATCAGATGTTGTCAGTATGCGGGTGTCAAAGATGGGTGTATATATAAATATACTGTATGCTCATAATTAGGCCCACTAGGCATTTTTTTCTCTCTCTCTCTTTTTCTTGGGCTTCGAGTGGGATTCCTGTAGTGTTAATCATTCAGGAGGCTTTTACCTGGTGTCAAATCATACAGAGATGTCTCTTCCAATCGAAAACTAACACATCCAGTAATCAAGTGGTTTCCCTTTTTATTTCCCATGTTGCTGCCTGTGTTGTTATTAGGCAGTAAATGGATGGGTTTATCTGGAACGACGTTAGACCTGTACCAAAATGAATGAACCAGCACGACTATGGCTAAAACAAAGCTGCACTCGCACGTATTGAAACTGCTTCCTCTCGATGTATTATTTATGAACGTTTTCTTGCCTCATCTGAATCGTTTTGCATGATATTAGGCAAATGCTCAAACATTCCCATACATCAACTCAACGAGATGTTTTTGATCAACGGGCATTAAGTTAAGCTTTTTAACAGCCAGTGCTGCGTATGCGGATGTTGAAAGAGAAGAAATAATCTCCCTCACTGGCTTAACTGTAACTTAGAGTCCTTCCCCATGTCAAAATGGCCGAATGACAGGATGTTACCCCACAAACTAGTTTATGTCACCGCATTAGCCACTGACCTTTGAAATCCAGGGCCATATCGGGGTAAATGTGAGGTCACTCAGTATCTTCGCTCTCCAGCGCAATGATATTTCTGTGCCTGTTTGAATGTTGGCTGCCAGCCAGTATGTGGCATATGTCTTATCCTAAACCGAAGTGATCGTAAACCAAAGCAATCTGTCAACTGCAGAGGAAACCAGTTGAAGCCAAGTCGCCACTGGAGCTCCGGACTCCGGATTCATCGCAGAGATGGACTGAGAATGTTTGGATTGATATACGGTAGATGGGAATGAGGGCGCCACAGCATCAGAGGTAGAGATAGTATAACAAAAGTATCACATTACTTTACAGTATCTTCTAATAAGTGAACCTGACATAATCCAATACAAGTGATTGATTCTATTTCTTGCCTTCATTAAAGGTGTCTTACAGTACCAAGAAAAGCAAGAAATAAAAAAAAAATACATCTTCTTTCACCAATCAGTAAGAAAAAAAAATTAACACTGGTTTAAGCGTTGACTTAGAGAATGGTGATATACTGTAGGTAAGCTGGTTCTCAAAAAAAACTGAACCACATCAAGGCAACAGCATCACTGACATTAAGCGGGGGGATTAGCTTTCACGTTATCTTTTAATTAATTTATTCTAGTTTAAACGGCACCAAATATAGAAGCCCATATCACATAACAAAGATAAATCAATGTTTATTTGGTCGAATATTTGGTCCATATGCAACTCCTGCTACGAGTATAAGCGAGGCAATCGAGGGAGTATATTAAAATCAATCAGTAAAAATTGATTTGTGATGGTGCTAAGGACCACTGACAACTTAAAGAGCCATATCATACTGGCATCATGACACCATGACAGTTCCACCTCATATACAGCTCAAAAGTATCATTCAACCCTAATCGCAGTAAATCAACAGAATCCACATCCACCATAACATTTTGCTGATGTCCTTGCATTATATTATATATCGTAAATCGCTTCGGATTCCAATTATCTCATTTAACCCTGTAAAACCCAAATATAGAAAAACACCAAAAAAAAATTTTTCAACCATTCAGATGTTGTTGTAGGAGGCCTTTGAGGCTGAAAATGATGTGTTTTTTAAAAAAATATGTTCCACCATAACATTTTGCTGATGTCCTTGCATTATATTATATATCGTAAATCGCTTCGGATTCCAATTATCTCATTTAATATGCATTGATCAAACACTCTTATTTAACCAGACCACAACGACCTTACTGTAATTATGATGTATTGTCCATTCAGATAAAACTGCAGGCCTCCATTTTCCTCCTCGCCATCGCAGGCCCGCCGCGGCATCGCATGGAATTGATTATATGTGTAATTCACTTCACTGTGGCAAGCTGGAATAAAACACTCGACCTGCGCTCTAACTGCCCTCAGCTGATCAGGGATCGATACCGGCAGAGACTCAGCTGTGAAAGCGGATCGAGAGGGTAATTTAAGATTTAGAAATGTAAATGCACTTCAGACTGATGGTCAGCGGCTCCATGTTTTTAATATCCGCAAAGTGGGTTTGTTATTCACTTTAACGTCCTGTTCCTAACTTTAACTTTACTAACAAGTTTGAGCTAAAAATTTCACAACAATGCAGCAGTGAAAACATCTGTCGCTGATGCAGTCGAGTCAATTGTTGGACTCGTTTTCCTCCCACGTTCCTGCCTGAAGACCCGTGACTCATCGCGATGAGCTCTTTACATGAGTTCCTGTAAAAACTCCACAGTATTTCAGTCAGCGGAAACAGACGACATACAAAAGGTGTTTCTTACTCAAGTCTTTCTTATCCTCCGCAGTCAGTCCCCTTTTTTTGCTCTGCTTTTCCTGGTCATTTGCAAAGTTTGCATTTTTCGTTTAATTCCGCGTTCCATCCGTCCTCAGGCCTGACGACGCTCCAGGTTGTTCTGGATACAGCAGCGGAGAAAAAGTGGCAGGTGACGGCCATCAATGTTGGGAACCTGAAGGACGAGAGGAAGGACGAGGCCTACCGCTCCCTGTTCCAGGACCTGGAGAACAAGAAGGAGAGGAGAGTGATCCTGGATTGTGAACAGGACAAAGTGAAAGACATCATGGACCAGGTAAAGACTCAGTGCTTCAGTTATTTTGACATGATGCTTACAGACATAACCCAACCAGGAGTTCTGGTGTTGTCTTGTTTTTCTCTGACGGCTCAGTGAGTACGACAGTTCTGTACTTCACTGCTGACACAAACCTTTTGAGCAGGTTAGGTGAACTGGGGTTCAGGTAAAGGAAACGTGGATGTTGCTGTCATGGTTTGTTTTTTTGTTTGAACAAATAGTGTACTTACAGCTGCAGACTGCTGGTGGGAATCAGATAACTGTGCTTAGGTCAAGTCGCTGTTTCTAGATTTGGTGTTGGAATTGAATTTCAGATTGAAGTGGAAACCAGCCAGAATCTTACTGTCTCGGTTTTTGACTCCAGTCATTAATCGACCAACATTGCTGCTTTTACTATTTCTACTAAATGATGCCTGAATGCATTTTGCTTATGTTGGATTCTTCATGTTTCCAAAGTTATTTGAATACAGATGAAGAAAAAACATTGTCGTGATGATCTCATGCATACTACATAGCCAGATGCATGATGTATTAGGTATTGAACCACTATAAGTTGTTCGAATCACAGAAATAGGAATCGGTGACAACTGACCTCAGCAGAATCAGGAAAGATCTTGGGTTCCCATCGTTGTGCAGCTTAATGCTAAGAAGGCTGTACAATAGCAGTGGTAATTGTTGTAAATGATGAACTGGAAAATTGTGTCAATTGGGAAAATAAAAAAGAACTGAAAGAACTTTGCTGCTACAATAAACCTTATTGTTCTTCTAATTATTCCTGCAGGGCAAAACTGATTTGTGGCAGAAATATGTGCATTTGATAGAGCAGTTAGTGAAACGTCGTCACATGGATCAAGCGGTCCAGCAGGGAAAGGCACTCTAACAATTACACTAATGGCTCATTTGGGCTGTAAACAAAACTGCAATTTAAGGCAAAAGAGATGCAGACAAACAGGTTATTTTTACTACACCTCTAACCCTGAGAAGGGTTATCGATAAACATTTAAAGCATGCCGACATCTGTTAAACCCAGAGCTGAATTAAATCAGCGTCCACAGATTCTGTGCCTGTTTATCGAGGAAAAACAGAATCTGTTCAGATGAAAGTTTTTTTTTTCTTTTTGGTCTTGTGTCAAAGACATTTACATAGGGAATACAAGACGTTATTATTCAAATCTGCCTCAAGTAGCAGACCTGACAAACGGAGGTGCCACTCAAGCAGCAGGATTAGTTTCAGGGGTGTCGTTTATGCGAGGCGCTGAAATGGTCTATAGCTGAGATAGTCCTGTTATTTTCTTCTTTTTGTCTGTTGCTGGAATGATAAGGGTGGTGGTTATGAAATTGGATATCTCTGTCGAGCAGCATTTGCTGCGACTGCGAACGCCACAGTATTTGTCGATGATAATAGCCAGAGCTGTCAACTATGAGAGTGACAAATTATAACGTCTGAATGAAATAGAATTTGTGTTGTTTTGCTTGTTGGTATTTTTATGTACAGAGGTCAAACTCGGCTCAGAGTGTTCTATTATCATCTTTGTTTTCGACTCATGTATTTGAGTTGTTTCTTATGTGTATTTTATGTGTCTCATAACCACAGGTCATCACAATCGGCAGACATGTTAAAGGCTACCACTACATCATAGCCAATCTGGTAAGTTTTAATTGCATCAGGATTGTGTCATTGCCTATTAATGTTCTTTAGCTCAATGCAATGAGCTAAAGAGGGAAATAACTGGGATTTCATTCTCATGTCTTCAGGGTTTCGTTGATGGAGATCTCTCCAAAATCCAGTATGGTGGTGCTAACGTGTCAGGCTTTCAGATTGTTGACTTTGATGATCCTTTGGTGTCCAAGTTTGACCAGCGATGGGAAGCCCTGGAGGAAAAGGAGTATCCGGGTGCTGACAGTAAAATCCGGGTGTGTTTGATCAACAGAATAAGTGCATTTACCACATTCACCGTCCCCCCACCCCCACACACACACACACAAAATGTCTGTTGCAAACGTCTTTGTAAGCACTTTAATGCACCTGAGTTGCTCTAATGTGTTTGTAACGTCAGAATAAATTGTGCTTTCCCTATCTACATGCCCCCGACTTTACACTCACGTGAACATACTGTGTGCATTATTAAACACATCATGTTCTTATGTACTGCGACACAAGCCTACATAGAGTACAGCACTCTCTCCCCTGAGCTAAGTGCTAGTTTTGTTTATAATTTTCCATAAGCTTGTAAAAAGCAAAACAGTAGCTTGAATTGAAATGATCCTCTGTGATATTTCTTGCATATACCAGCTTTGTGATACAATAACAGAATCAGAACTGAACTTGCTTTCTACAGTTCATCACCATCAGACTGTTGCTGTTTGGATCATGATCAGCATTAGAGATGTGTTTAAGGTTAGGGTCAGGGTTGGGGTTAAGGTTGGGGTTAGGGTAGGGTAGGGTAGGTAGGGTAGGTAGGGTTTGGGTTTGGGTTTGGGTTTGGGTTTGAATTTGGGGTTAGGGTTAGGGTTAGGGTTAGGGTTAGGGTTAGGTTAGGTAAGGTTCGGGTAGGGTAGGGTAGGGTAGGGTAGGGTAGGGTTTGGGTTTGGGTTTGGGTTTGGGTTTGGGGTCAGGGTTAGGGTTAGGGTTGGGGTTTAGGCAATGTTTACGAGCATTTGAATCGATCATTCACCTTGCGCCTTTTGTATTTGTCTGTTTGCAATACAAACGAAATACAAAGTAATACTCTGAGGCTGATTGAAAAGGACTTCTTTCTCCATGACATCCCATTTCTCATCATCTTTTCCTGTTGTCCTGTGCTAGTACACATCTGCATTGACCTACGACGCCGTGCAGGTGATGACGGAGGCTTTCCGCTACCTGCATAAGCAGCGCATTGACTTCACTCGGAGGGCCAACAACGGCGACTGCCTGGCCAACCCTGCGGTGCCCTGGGCTCAGGGTGTGGAGATCGAGCGAGCGCTGAAACAGGTGACAAACAGAGAGTGCATAGATAGCAAGACTTGTTGCCGCGGTAACAGAAAATAAGACTTGTACAAATACCTGCAAAGGCAGAAAGTGCTGAAAAGAGATTGATTAAAGCGTGATTTTTTTTCATAACACATGTCCATGCCCCAAGGTTATACCGACAGCAGTTCTTCAACAGTCCTCTGAGCTTTGGTGCAAAATGAGTTTCGTTTCTCTCCTGCTGAGAAATGAAAGCCGACAGTGAAGATTTTATTTTTCTATTTCTTTGATGTTCTTCTGGATGCAGCCACAGGTTTTGAACTTCAAAGAAGATTCAACATTGCAACAAGAGCAAGTGTTAACAAATATCAATAGAATCACTGACCTTTAGGTATTTTGAAAAGTTTTTACTTTATTTGAAAGTATATAATGGCTACTACTAAGATTAACCCAGTAATGAATTACATAGAAAAACCTTGGCTGTTGCACCAGTGGTTCAGGGTCCACACCTTCAATTTTCATATCATTCAACTAGCAATATGCACCATGTTTTTTTTTCGGTCTACCTACAACTGTGACTCATCTATCTGAAAAGTTCATGAGCTTTTCCATTTGGCCATGAGGCATCCAGCTTCTTCCAGCTATGAGATGATTGTGATGAATCAAGAGCATCAGGAGATAAATTCTCAGAGGCCTTTTTTAAGCATAATCAGCATAGGGCACACCTGAAACATAGTGTTGGAACATATTTCAAAAGTATATCAGATTTCGTTCTTTTTTCAGCAAATTACTTTTCCTACTCCTTCCTCAGGCGGGCAAATCAGACTCTTATCAATCTTGACGGAACAATCTGGCCCGATTCATAAACATATTAGGAAGTTGTGGATCTCTGCAAAAACAAGAAAAAAATCAAAATCAAATCCAATGAGTCTCACAGAGGCACAAACACTTACCTCTAGCTCACATAATATGGCAACGATCAATAGTTGTTATTGTTTAACTGTGTTTATGTGAACAGGATCCTGCAACCCTCCTTCTTGCTCTTCCTGCTTCAGTCTTCTGTTATTTAGATCGGTTTTCAATCACCATAAACATTGTGAAGAACAAGACAATGACAAGAATCGTTCTAGTTACTGCTGTGCTCTTCTTCCATATTGGCAAGCATCTGTTCTAGTTGAACACAACTTGTGGAACACTGGAAGACGCATGAATCACTGTAAAATCCAGTCTGAAGATGCCACCTTGTAACATTTGGATTTTGTTCCCCTGAGGTCCGTGTGGAAGGCCTAACAGGAAACATCCAGTTTGATCAGCATGGCAAGAGAGTCAACTACTCTGTAAATGTCATGGAGTTAAAGACTAACGGTCCAGTCAAGGTAAAAGTAAAAATGCATTTAAGTTAAATAGTGGATGGTTTGAATTTGGGCCAATCACTATAGCAATAGCAGTCCATTAAACGATGTACGTGATGTTGTAAATTTTTTGTTTTTGTTGTTGTATTCTTTTAACACCAACAGATTGGATACTGGAATGAAGTGGACAAAATGGCCGTAACTAAATCAGATGTCTTTTCGAATGAAACAACAGGAATGGAGAACAAAACCGTTATTGTCACCACCATTTTGGTAAATACTATGATGCTTTATTGCATTAATAACTATTGTATAACGAATGGTATCTTCAGATTCACTGAAACCGGTGCACCTAGTTTCCTCCTTTTGTTTAAGACGGGAGCCCTCTGGTCCTCACAGTGACCGGTCCTCAATGTGTAAATCATGTGTCTTCGAAGCTGCTTTCTGCATTATAATTCAAAGCTTGTGTTTTATGCGTTTCTCCTTCAGGAAGCTCCATATGTAATGCTGAAAAAGAATGCTGACCTTTTAGTAGACAATGACCGCTACGAGGGTTACTGTGTAGATCTGGCTGCCGAGATAGCAAAACACTGCGGCTTCAAATACCAACTGAAAATAGTGGGGGATGGAAAGTATGGAGCCAGAGATCCAGAGACCAAAATCTGGAATGGGATGGTCGGAGAGTTGGTGTACGGAGTAAGTTATCCGGTTCATTTAAAAACGACACAAACTAATGCTGGGAACTTGGACAGTTTGCATCCAAAGTGAAATTTATTTCTCAAACTTTTGCCCTGCTTCTTTGTTTTGGTCCTCTGGTTTGACAGAAAGCAGATATTGCAGTGGCACCTCTGACCATCACTTTGGTACGAGAGGAGGTGATCGACTTCTCCAAGCCCTTTATGTCTCTGGGAATCTCCATCATGATCAAGAAGCCTCAAAAATCCAAACCAGGTGTCTTCTCTTTCCTGGATCCCCTCGCCTACGAGATCTGGATGTGTATCGTATTTGCCTACATTGGCGTCAGCGTTGTGTTGTTCCTCGTCAGCCGCTTCAGCCCATACGAGTGGCACACTGAGGAATACGAGGATGGACAGATCCAGACCAATGAGTCGACTAACGAGTTTGGCATATTCAACAGTCTCTGGTTCTCCCTTGGAGCCTTCATGAGACAAGGCTGTGACATCTCACCAAGGTAGGATTTATTAAGTTTTAGGAGCTTTAGACAGAGAAACAACACAGTGGTTACAGACCTTCTTAAGACAAAATCTTACTAACAAAATAATAGCTGCCCTGTGCGTAGTCCTGCCAAGAACTAATGTACTCATTTATTACTCTGTGATCATTCTTGCATTGATTTGGCATGAACAGTTGTAATTGTGGCTCATGTTACATACATCTTGCAGGAGACAGTCAGTGTACGAAAATGGAGTCAATGCACTCAGACATGAATTAGTGTCGAACTCAAAAAGTCATCTCTCATCTGAAAAATAAGGGGTGTTAACATGAATACAAAGCAGGAGACAGGGTTAAATGCTGTTATATGCCTTGAATGTATTAATTTTATACCAGGTGGACGTGACTTGTTGGTGTGAACTCTCAGTTATTAAAGAGACACATAATTAAAGATTGTCTATATAAATTACTACAGCATACATAGAAAGTACTGCCATAATCAACTCAAGTGCCTTACGTTTTATTTTTCTAATATAAAGTAATGTCTTATAACTTGTGGCAAACTATAAAACATCCATTAAAGAAATTCATTCCATTAAAGGCTTTTCTTTTCTTTCTCTATACACCAGATCTCTGTCCGGGCGTATTGTTGGTGGTGTGTGGTGGTTCTTCACGCTAATCATCATCTCCTCTTACACGGCCAACCTGGCTGCTTTCCTGACAGTCGAGAGGATGGTGTCCCCTATTGAAAGTGCAGAGGACCTGGCTAAACAGACTGAGATAGCCTATGGGACTCTGGACTCTGGCTCTACCAAAGAGTTTTTTAGGGTAGGAGATATATTTACCATACATATATTTATCTATATGTAAATCACAAACGTTAGGTATTAAAGACACACCATTCAGCACAATTATGAGCTGGACGTCCTTGCTTTAAAAGCAGGTCGCTAAATTTGTTGTGTGTCGTTTTTGTTACAGCGCTCAAAAATTGCCCTTTTTGACAAAATGTGGACGTACATGCGCAGCGCTGAGCCCTCTGTGTTCGTGAAAACCACGGCAGAGGGAGTTCTGAGGGTTCGCAAGTCCAAGGGGAAGTACGCTTACCTGCTGGAGTCCACCATGAACGAGTACATCGAGCAGCGGAAGCCCTGTGACACCATGAAGGTGGGAGGGAACCTGGACTCCAAAGGCTACGGGATCGCCACGCCGAAAGGATCCTCATTAAGGTGGGTGGAATAGTATAACAATGTGTCCAATGTTGTTATAGTATCCCACCTACCCTGATGTAGCTTTGCTTATGTGTCTCTGGTTTGTATACGGAGATGAGGTAATTCCCCC
>JAFBJQ010004861.1:37500-62354 GCA_016785345.1 Trinectes maculatus
TGACCACATCAGTTTTTTTTGAAAATGAAAATGATCCCTGTTAAACACTGAAACTATTTGTTATGATTCTCTTTCCTCAGTTGGCACTTGTTTCTTTTCTGTCTTGTCACCTAAAAGCTACCAATTTTTAACGATGTAGCTGTAACTGTGTTGTCTCTGGCTGTCATGTTGTCGCTTCTCCACACTCAGATATATTCTGCACCACTTTGATAAGGTAGAGCCCTATGTATCCATTAGGCGTCCACCTGAAATGAATACATGGGTGTTTTGTAAGCCAATGAAACCTCACTGTACTGTATGTGTCAGACCCCGACTGGTTTATTACTAAGCCGTCCTCCCTCTTGTCTCTGTTTGTAACAGCTTAGCCCTTTGCAATGGGCAACCCATGTAAATGGTCCTAGTACAGTACAAATTTCTATTAAAGATCCATTACGTATATGCAGGCATCATATGCACTGCTGACAAATTACCCCAGATTTCATTTGGATTGAAATACTAACCTTACCAGTTACATTGCTTTCAATTTATCCCAAATGACCAAAAGCACCTATGTTATTTGTCTTGTTGTTATTTTTGTGCTTTTTTTATTGGCTGTCATAAAATTAAGGAAAAAAAACATAATAACATAGTAGTGCATTCTTTGTGCATTTTTAGTTCTTGTTGTGGTCGTGATTTTGTTTTATTTATGTTCACTTTTAAATCTTTTGACCTTTCACCCCTGCCCCTCCACTGACCCCCGTCTCGTGTGCACTCCGCAGGAGAAGACAAGCGCCCTCAGCCTGAGCAACGTGGCTGGGGTCTTCTACATTCTGGTCGGAGGACTCGGTTTGGCCATGCTGGTGGCCTTGATCGAGTTCTGTTACAAGTCCCGAGCCGAGGCGAAACGAATGAAGGTGGCAAAGAATGCACAGAATATTAACCCAACTTCCTCGCAGAATTCACAGAATTTTGCAACTTATAAGGAAGGTTACAACGTATATGGGATCGAAAGTGTAAAAATTTAGGGGGTAGGGAACGAGGTTTTCATAAATTCCCCCCAAATGCACGCTTTTATGGCTCCATCCGTTCCATCCCTCAGTGTTAGTGAATGAAGAGGTTGGCCAAAGGATCGTATGTACTGGTGATTTATGATTTAATAAGAGAGAGAGAGAGAGAGCTCCCCCTTTGTTTAAAACTTAAAATTGTGTTTGTCCATTTAAGTTTCCTTACTGTTTAAAACCATTTTCATGTATGACTGTTGATGGCCATGCTTGTTTATACCTCTGTCCTAGCATCACATTTCAACAGTAATGCCTGCAATGACCATGCATAAACCTCGACATGATCATTTGCATCTTGCATTGTGTTATCTATGGCTATATCATCCTGAGTTCTCATCGACATTCCTGTGTTTTGAACATTAATAATCCTTTCCGCTGTGGAAATGCTCCTGACTAACATGTCGTTTCCTTGTTTGTGTATGGATCCGGGTGTGCGTCTGTCTCTCTCTCTGTGTGTGTGTGTGAATGTGTTAACGTGTGCATCTGTGTGTCCGTGTGACTCTACGTGTCTTTCTAGATGACCTTCGGGGACGCCATGAGGAACAAAGCGAGACTTTCCGTCACTGGGAGTACTGGGGAGAATGGTCGGGTGATGACTCCAGAGTTTCCTAAAGCTGTCCACGCTGTCCCTTACGTGAGACCTGACATGGGACTAAACGTCAGCCTGACAGACCTGTCCTGATCGATAAGAAACTTCTGAGTGCCTTACAATGGTTTCAATAGAGCGATTTCTTCTTTTTTTTTGTCCCTCCCTCCTTCTGTTCTGGCACTTTTTCTGTCTCTGATCGGTGAATAAGGAAAGGCAGGAGATGGAGTCTTCATTTTGTCTCACACAAAGACTCGTATTGTTGCCCTCTGTCTCGATTTTCTCACCATTTTAAACGCCTCGCTTTTGAGTGGAATTACATGTCGGAATATAAAAGGGAGGCCTTTTTTTCTCTCTAAGCCGATGACACCATGCTTTTGCTATCACTCTGTCTGGACTGGACTGAGATGGAAACGATGGCTTGATCGACAGCGATGGCTGCTTCTGGGAGTTTCAGTCATCTCAGCAGCAGTGTGTGTCAGTGTGTGTTTGTGATGAGCATGGGGTGGGGGTGTGCGCGTCAGGTTAAGATGTCATCTCAAAACACACTCTTTCTGTAGCCACCACCGCCAAACAAGATTTTCAAGCACACTTGATACCATCTGCATTAAGATGTGAAATTGTCCTTTTTTTGTAAGAAAATTTTAAGAAAAAAAATGTTTATTGAAAAAAAAAAATATTTTTATGTATTTTCACAAAATAGCTTTTAAATAAACTTGCTTACATACTGGTTGGACATAAACATTTAGATGTGTGAGTGTAAAGAAAGAAAAAATACTAAACAGCTTCTGGTTCCATATTTTTAAAGCCAAATACATTGCATATGAGGGTGAGACGTTGAAATCATGTAATTAATTCCTATTCTAAACTTTCCTGTATATTTTATTCTTTACATTTGGTGTTGATATGAAATATATGTCAATGCTTGACACTGGGAATCAGTCCTTCTTCTTGTTCGAGTTGGTGCAGCTATTTTTTATTTTTATTTATTTTTTTTGCTCTATACTTTTGTCCTCTCTGTTCGCTTCAGTGCTTTTGCTGTTTGTGTTTTTTCCGATGAGGACCAGGATAGGTGTTATGCTATTAACAGGAAATCAGTCTGTTTACATGCCATGAATGCAAACCGAAACACAAACAATAGTCGGGTACGGTGTTATTGCACCACATTTTTGAGAATGACATCGAAAACAGGCATCAACACCCGTGTGGTTCACTAGATGGTTGAAAATGCCAAATAAGTGAAAGTGCCAAATTCTAGTGCCAGTAGATATGAATATAGTCTTATTATAATCAATCACTGTCATCTCAGTGAATGTAAATGATACATTCTGTAACTTTTGTAACTAGATGTACAGTTGGTGGCAATGACAGTGCTAATACAATAGCCTTTCCGCTTTGTTTTCCAGTCTCCACGTATTTTGCATTGATCTGACAATGAAGTAGCACCAGTTGCATGTTGTTGCCGCAGATACTGCATACGTTTCTTTCATTACCGCCAAACATGCGTTTTCATTTTAATGTTGAAGTTGTGAGGTTAACTGTTTGAAGTTGGAAATACAATGTTAGACATATATATACGATATACACATATATACATATATTTTATATAAAAAGATTAAATATGAAGAATTATAGCCCCTTTCATTAGCTTCAAAGCTACTTTGCTTCCATTGAATAAATTGATCTTTATTTATTCACTATATAGTTTCTTTTTCATTTATAAGATCTAACCACAAGTTACACAGACAAGCACTTCTAACTACTAGATTTTTGTTTTAAATAAGACCTGCAACAAAACATGGAGGTGAACTGTACAATTATTATTCGACTGTATTAGAAACACATACCATCGTTTCATCCCATATTCAGTCTCTTCTCACTGACATTTTGTATATGGAACGTGTGCTAACGTTTATTTTTTGGGACTCTTTCTAAATAAAAGTGGCTGATATCTTGTAGTCATTTTTGTGAGTGTCGTTTATTTTCTCCAACAACCGCTGTGCAGTCAGCGCAGAAGCACATTATTTGTCTGTTTGTTGGTTCATTTTTAATTAAATTTTGCTAACTGGTTTAGATGGTTTGGTGGCTGTCTGTCTCATTCAGGTGTTGCCTTGCCTTCACTGAACCAGGTAAATGGCCACACCTGATTTCACTTACCTTCATCAGGAGGCAGGATAAAGGAGAGAGAGAGAGAAAGTACACACTCTTCACTCACACTGTTGACTCTGACACTTGTTTGGCTTGTTTGTGGGTCATGACAAGACTGGAATCCTTTCTACTTTGATTTTTTTGTTTGTTCTTGAAATTAAACGGCTTCTACGATTTTTCTTTGAGATGGGATTTTGTCTTGAGTTGTTGAACATTGTTCCTTTTTTGTTCTCAACAAAACGTCATCGGTTTTCCTGTCTTTTATTTTCATAGCCAATATCGCACTTTAATTTCTGTCACAACAACAATCCCCCTGGTATTCAAACAGAGACATAACAACCCACCAGTGACAAACAATCAGCCAATCAATCAGTACTTCATAACATAGCATTTGTCCTACAACACAATATAACACAAATGACTTCACATAATAAAGGAGACACTGTGTAGAGGTGAACAGCCTCTGCTGTTGTTCAGGTAGAGAGATGCTGCGAGTTACATGATATCACCAGACCGATTGTGTGTGCAGACTTTGCTCGTGCGCACACAATCGGTGAAGCTGTAGGTAAGCTCTCAAAAGGTCACCGCTGTCACAACGGCTTTGTTATTCCATCAATGGATTTACGGGTCAGGAGTTGGCGTCTAACTGAACGTTCACATTCACGCCGATTAATTTCTCCTCCTCGGCTGCATCCTGGGATTCAAGCGATTCTTTTGGGGATGATTAGATTTTTCTACAAAATGAGCAGATACAAGATTCTTATTCGACCTGGAAACAGTTCCAGTCCACCATCTTGGAGTCTCTGTGAGGAGCGAGAAGTCATATCTGAGAAGCCACGAGTGAGCAAAGATACACAACGCCACGTTTCACAGAAACGTTTACAGTCCGATGCACAATTTCAGAAATCTCTTGTGATCACAATGTTGGGCACAAAGAGCAAAGACTCTAAGTTATAGAGGCTGCAAATTCCTGTTCTCCAGACCAGTGTATTGTTAGAGATATGAAGCGGGATAAGCTATAAAATGTACACTTTTCTTAATACTTTGCTGAAGTTTCCCAATTTATCCTTATTTTCTGTGTTCATTTGAACAATATTACTGTTTTTCCTTGGAACAATTTTGTGCAAATACAAATATAATTGTGCAGCATGTGGTTACTGTCGGTGTAAAACTAACCTGGTAATAAATGGTACGCATTATTTTACAACCCCTAATGACAGTCAAAGCCAAGTCAACTGTGGTAAAAGCTCGAGTTTAATATAAATTATTTACCCTCACAAAATGATGTTTTCTTAATGCAGTGCTTTTTTAATTCAGTCAGACACGATGTGCTGACTCTTTGTTCCAACAGAGGTCGAATAAATCTCATAGTTATGAGCTTACATGCTTACATGGCGAGATGCCACGAGTCCACCCTCCTTCTGCGGAGTGTTAATGAATGTCACACGTCTCCATAAAGATCCTTGACTTCCGTCTGTTCTATAAAGATAATCTGTCTTTTCTCCCAGTGAGGCCATTTCTTCTCCTCCTCCACTTCTATTCACTTCCCATCGCACCTCGCGTAAAATTAAATCAAGTCGTACTGAAATGATGTTTCGCAACACTCCGTTCTTTGAGTAATTGGAGTCTCACCCCGGGGACCACAGGTCCGGAAAATAACCAAATGTTTTACCACATGTATTATCGACACTTTATTTAGCATTCACTCGTGTGTAGTCGCTTGACAATTCACCAGCGCAGGGAAGCTAATGAATTAGCACTTTTAATGGGTAAATGATTTAGCAACATTTTGCTCCAGATTTTTTTTTCTTCTTTGGCAAATACAACATCACATAAAGGCACATAACACTGTGTATGAATCACAGAGGTGCACTGGTGTTCGCGGTTAAGTGCTCCCTGAACAAAACAGCACTTTTTTTCTGCCAAGAAAATTGGCACCACAGTGGTAAAAGTCTTACCATTAAACCTCAGTGGGCAGTTTGTTACACACCACTCCACTTTTTACTATAAACCCCTTCCCGAGCTAACTCTGTCTGTCTGCATCTCCAAACAGACCTTCCAGTGGGGAAGATGCTGTTTTGTCCCACATATGGCACATCACGTTGTGCGGCGGCGGGCACATATGTGATGTGTTGCACTCAGGGGACAGTGGCCGACATCTTGGGAAGAGAAAACACACACAAGCACCACCCCCCACACCCGCCCCCTCACTTTACTCACTGGTCCAAACACTTGGAAGAAGACAGTGGAGGGGGGCGGGGGCGCACCATCTGGTGCTGAGTTGAATCAGATAGCTTGGCTACTGGACACATCTGGTCAGCCCAGGCATACAGTCGATGCAGTAAATGGTTGGTGTTTTTGTGTTTGCACTCATCTGGGATACAAAAAAAATCAGTTTGCATCAAAGTGGCTTTTGCAGCTTTTGGCATGAAGGACAGTATCATCGCTGGCCATGTTGGTAAAGAACCAGACACTGGAATATGTTGTGGGTGGGAAACTCTTTGAAACTGAATGGTACTGAAGCACTGAGGAAGCTGTAGTTATAGCTGGACTTATACACTTGATGATGTATGATGCATGTATGGTATGAAAGAGTCGTTCTGGCGCACATCACCAGCAGACAAATATAATCTCACCACAAACAGATCTTGACAGTGAGCGTGAAAACATCCACAAGACATAAAAAGATTGTACATAAATTATTAATGTTACGTCTTTGGACTAAAAACTTGATAAACTGTTAGAAGTAATATCAGAAAAGAAGAAGCTTGGACATGAAACAATCTCATAAAGGAAGTCTTGGAATAGAGGAGTGAGAGATTTAGCATCGTTCAACAGCTTAAAGATCTTGACGAATAACCCTCCCTGCCTTTTTTTTTTGATCCTCGTTAGTTTGTAAAAGAGGCCAAATATTGAACTGGCTGATGAAACAGAATCACGTGTTGCCAAATGTAGCATTTTCACTTTCATATACACTTTCTCTCATATTTGCGCTAAATAATTCAGTAGTCTCGCTCCATTTATAGCTTTTTGCCTTTGAATTCTAAGCAGAATAAAGAGATTTGCATAATGTTAATTGTTTTCCCTCAGAAACTACATTTTTGTAGTTGCAGTCTTTTTTCTCCTCGGGACCGGGGTAATAATAAAGGTTACGACTGTCTCATGGCTACGTTGCTAACATTTGCTCACATAAGAGCATAGCTGCAGCCTGAGGTCTCTCTCCATTTTTTATTTTTACATTTTTGTGACAACAAATAAGAACAACTTTATGTGGACTAATATCACTGTTGTTGTTAGAAAGTGAAGGCAGAGGCCATTTTGTTTTCCTTTCATTTGTGAAAATGACACATCGAAGTTACGCCCCCTCGGAGCAGTGTTATCATTCATCAGTCTCGCCACCTTTGTGTAATCAGCTGTGCTTATGGGCCATTAGTTCAGCCAATGGTGGCACGAAGGGCTGGTTAACTAATATGAATCTCCATGTACGCGATCAGCCTGCGAGGAGCCGGCTCGCAGCATGGTTGTCAACAGATATATGCTGATAGGTTCCTGCTCCGCTGAAGCTAATGATGACAGAGGGTACAGAAGGAATGTCCTGAATCTGCCACCTCATATAGGAGACATCAATAACACAGCCAGGTCCATGTCTCCTCTTCAGGTTCATTCAAATGCAGCCATGACACAGAAATGCTCACACAGTGGTGATGGTGCAACTTTAATTGGTTCGTACTACATTAACCCTGTCATTATAACATATTGACCATACTGACATACACTAAAAACTGTCGTCCCAGTCCATCGATAGATTTCACAACAAACAACAAGCAACAAATCAGCTGCAATTTATTTCACGTTTTTCCCCCAGCTACATTTCCAGTCTCATTTCCTGTTGTGTTGTCAATCTGTCAGCTAATTGTAATGGAGGTGACACCTCAGCTAAATGTCACCAGAATGCAATTAAGGTGACAATTTATGTCAAGTGAATATTGACTGTTTCACCCATTTACTGACAGATTTCAAAAGCATTAAGAGAACTTCAGGTTCAGCGTTATAGATGATGATGAAGGGCAGAGCATGGTGGTGCCCACGCCTCCTGCGCCGACCTGCTGGACAGTGATGCTAACGCGGTATCAGATGAATTTACGTCACATTGACTCCAGTGACAATGGTCTGCTGTTTAGTTACCCAACCAACACCGTGATGTTTATCACAACAGATCAAGACTACACAGTTTGATAGTGATTAGCTGTAGCGTAATTGGCTGACCTCATTATTTACAATGTGATAGGGTTTCGTAAAATGAATCTTTATAAGAAGTGTAGAGATTTGAAATGTATTCATTTAGTCTCAAATTGAGATGTGTCAAAATCAATGTTTACATTGTCCCAACATTTTCATTGCATCAGATAATAAAAACGTTTTATTAAAATAAAATAAAATAAAATAAGCAGGAATGCTGTATTTCTGTTGGTACGCAATACTGTATGAAATAAAACCACATTGGTTTCTCACTGTTAAATGAAAAATGAAACAAATACAATCTGTTTCTTTTTGACTCTAATGTAAGAGATGATAATTGATTGACTAGTCGACTAAATTGAACCAAAATGTCTTCCACTGCCAAACAATCAATTATGTCGTTGTCAAGGAGAATATGCTCACTAATTAGTGCAGTGACAAGAAGAAGGATGATACCAAATGCATGTATTCAATCTTATGCGTCCTGTCCTACAGTAAAAAATCTCTCACCGCTGACTTACACTTACAGAATCAATAATCAATCATGATATTGATACGACCACCACTAATGATGTGTTAATAATGAGGTAAGACCTGGGCGCATTAACATGTGAAGCAGTAGCTTGACTTTTAGAATTTTATAAACCGTGTGAGAAAAAGTTTACATCATAGTGTGTTTACTTTTCTTTTTACTTTTTTTTGCTATAAACTGGATGACGGTGTTGTCGGATTAATTATTGACATTGTGAACCGAAGACACTGTTTAGCCTTTTCATTTGGTCTGAAAACGAGGGATGATGCTATTGCTTGGGGGTAAAGCAATAACATTCCCAATACGAAGGTGACACATTCAATTAATGTTTGCTTCTATTACCATAGCGTCAATATTATTAATTAGCGTTGTGTCCTTCATCGCCAGTGGAGGGGAAAAGGCAACACTAAGTAGTCTGATGATCACAGTGTATGTACTAAGCCTTGAGTGACCACCACTGCCAGACACAGCAACATATTTGTGAGGCAGCCAAGGTGGTGGGTGGTGGGTTGTGCGCTGTAAAACAGTTATCCTCTGGCTGGGTTGTCATGGCAACAGTGTTAGCACGGTTTCTCATGTTTCCAGTACAGCGTGTTGTTCGTGTAGCTGCATGTTGAGAGGGGGGGCGGGGGGGGGGCTCCTTTTAACTGTTTCAATTCCCCCTTGAGGATGAAAACAGCTGTTGTGTTTTATCAGGGGGGCGAGGATACTGTATAATCATGTGTGATAGGGGATAGAGTGAAAGCGAGAGGTGCTTCAAAACCATCCGAGAGCTTTTCCCTTTTGAACGAGGTCGGATGCGTTTCCACGGCAACCGCTCCCGGCACGCTGTTGTTCTGTTGTTTCCCATCGCTCAGAGCGAGCGGAAGGTGTGCGAGCAGCGCCGAGGTGGCATTTCTTCTGCAAATGTCACAGATGCAACTCAGCGGACGCAGCCGCCGCGTTTAATAGTGCCGACATTCAACATCATGCAAAACCGGAGATTTACAATTCAGTCAGATGTGCTTTATTTGTGAGTTTGCTCCTTGTGGTGTGACAGGTTGGGTTCTGTGTGTGATTCCTTTGTCATTTCTGTTTTTGCTGAAAACAAAAGCAGAGAAAACCCAGTATCATCTTTTCCTCTCTGTTTATCAGTGAAGAATGTTTCCCTCTCCTCTTTAGTTCCTCACATTGTTCACGCTCACTTGCTCGCCAGTGCTGGCTGAGCAATAAACTAATGGTCTGTCTCGTAACGTTGTGGGATATATGGCGATGTACAGACGGGCCGTCCTCAGATGCAGCCTGGGAGCACTCAGGAAAATGGAAGCAATTCTGCATAGAGAGACACACTGTACACATCAAGAGCATGGGATGTATTTCTTCCCTCTTCATCCAATCCAGGGGAAAAGCTTGCACGAGTCAGTAAAAGCAGTTTTTATTGCCATGTCACCCAGACAACAATGGCCCTACATCTAAATCTTACAGGACACCGCAAATGAATTTAATCCAGATTCCAGACGTTGCATATTCATTTTTGAAAACTGATTTAATTCGATTTTATGACTAATGGGAATTTATCAGATTTACGGTCAGAATGAAAACTCATTTTTAAAACATGTTCAAGTTCATCCAGCTCGCCCATGTTCTTAATAAGCTGTAAAGCTCTGCAGATGTTTCACATCCAGTCTGATGACAAGATATTTTAACACTCTGACAATGAAGTACAGCACTGAAAGCCACTAAAACAGGAATCGCTTCCCACATGATGTGATTCCTTGTTGTGAAATTTACAATATTCAATAAAGACGGTCCCAAAAACATCAAATACGTTAAAGCAGACCAATAATTCAGCAAAACGCCACCATGCACCGAGGCTCTATAAATGATATATGAAGGAATCTTCATGATAAAGATGACTGTAGTAGGAAATGGGTAAACAACATCTGATGAAGGACAAATTACCCAGCAGCTGTTTGGGGTGTGTCACGGTGAGATGCCATCTGTGCAAAAAGTTGTGAGCAATAAACCAATAGCCTGACATTTCCGTTCATCCTCTATTTACAAACATTGACTTTACAATAGCTTGGATGATGGATGACTTTTTTTGCATTAAATGCAGATTTTTTCTAAAAAGAAAAAGTATATATATGTATATAAATATATATACATAAAAGTGTGTATATATGTGTGTGTGTGTGTGTGTGTGTGTGTGTGTGTGTGTGTGTGTATATACATGTGTGTGTGTGTGTGTGTATGTATATATATATATATATATATATATATATATATATATATATATATCTTCATTTGTGGCGCCATCTGCCTATGGATGACTTGGTTTCCAATGGAAGTGGCATTGTCAGCGGTGTCAGGGGAAATGGACCTCTCATCTGGGAAGATGGATTCTCCCTGTCCACTGAAGACCACCGAGATTAAATCTTTTATCTGGCCTGCTCTGATTTATGTAGCCTGTGTAGATTGCAATGCTATCCACATTGGGCAAACTGCCTTTCAGCTATGCATGAGCAAAGGCCCATGCTACTGCTGATTGCCAGCTGAGTGCATGTGTGTGTGTGTGTGCGTGTGTGTGTGTGTGTGTGTCCTGCCTTTAAGAGGACCATGCTGAGTTTTAGACGTTGTGAGGTAATTCGGGACGTAACACACAGCTTCAAACGGCTATTTGAGAGTCATACATTTTTAAATGATGGTTATAATGAATGATTTAGAAGGGTGGCTGAGGTTGTAGCCTGAACCCTAACCCTGATCCCAACCCTAACCCTGATCCTAACCCTGACCCTAACACTAACCCTAACACTAACCCTAACCCTAACCCTAACCCTAACCCTAACCCTAACCCTAACGCTGACCCTAACACTAACACTACCCCTAACCCTAACCCTAACCCTAACCCTGACCCTAACTGCAACAAATCATATAACCCAGGTTACATGGAAACAGTGAGTCATGACATTTCTGTATATTAATATGTAGAAACGTTTCTCCCCCATGGCTCAACGCCTTCAAGCTTATATATGCCTGTTTTTAATTTGCTCATCCACCCATTGTTATATGTGACTGTGAAGTGTCACCAAACTGCTTGCGTGACCATCATGAACATAGACATGTTTATTAAGATCCTCTTAGATCCCGTCTGCCACCATTTTTATTTTCTTTTTAAGAAAAGCAACGCGACCAACTTTTATTCTTCCTATTCCTTTCTTTATATTTTTTTTTATCTTCCCAGGTGGAAATTTGCGATGGTCCTAAGAGAGCTCCTGACATATGGGTAGTCTGTAAGAGCTTAGCTGGGACAGAAGGCCAACACTTGGCAGGGGAGGTGAAGGAGAACTGACACTGTTTCCATGGATGGATGATCACATTCCACAGTCTCATCCCTGGGATCCCATCTCTGTTTTCGCCCTCATAAACACCTCCTCAGAGGGCGGTCCATTGATTTTCCTTCAGAAGGATCTAATTCATTCATGGAGGAGGCCCGCATGCAACTCCAAGTACTTCCAGAGAACATACCACCAGATGGATGATTTCAGCTGAAGGAGCCGGGTTCAATCCTTATCTAATTAGTCCATGTTAAACTGATGGAGGTGACTTCTTCACGGCTCCAGAAGGTGGATTTATGCTGATTTGATTTCCAAGTAATAACAGAATCAGAAATATTTTATTGATCCCAGCGGAACTGGGTTTCAGCACAGCTGCTCAATGAAGGAACATAAATATATAGTATAGCATCACGGAGAACAATGCAAGATGGAAATATAAGTACAAATAATAAATATGTAATTATGTAATAGACACAGTTCATGTTTTATAACAAGCACACTGACTGTTTCAGTTGTTAGTTATTGTGAACAGTTCTTTTAATCATTAGATCATTATCGCACTTTATCGCGTGGGAATCGACTGATAGGCAGCCTCGGAGGATCAGCTCGGGGAAAACTGTCTTTTGGCCATTAACATGTTGGCAAGGAAATGGGATTGTTGAGGCCGAGCCTGGATTTTAATTCACCTCTGCAAACCGGATGGCAGAGATAAGTCGGAGACGACGGGAGACAGGAGGGAGACGAGAGAATGAACTTAAGTCGCTGTGCCAGGATTCCCGCGTTAAATTACAGACACGTCCTCAGCCTCCTCCTCCGAAGACACAGCTGGGCCAAAACGAAGAGACAGGACAAACAACATAAATTAATATACTGGGGATGGGCTCTCAAAGCCCTGTGGACTGAAAACTCATAAACTGGTTGTCGTAGGATGAAAAACAGCCCCTCTGGGACGAGCCCTCGAGCAACACACCAGGGCTTCCCGTCTCCAGTCCCCCATCGGATTTACAGTTCCTATACTGTACCCGCTGGCTCTCAGCAGGACTCTGTTGCATGGTTCACCTTTCAGCACTGGGAAAATCAAGGGTATAATGAGATGCTAATACAGAAGTAAATGGAGGTTTAGGCGATTGTGCATTTGTCACGCGAGGCTGTGGCTGCTGTTTGCAGACTGGTTAGACAACAGCCATTCTTCTCTTCTCTTTACCCAAACCAAACCACACCACCATGTATGCGCTTTACATTCTCACACACACACACACGCACATTCATACAGCACCCCTACCACTTCTCTGGTCATGTATCCCATTCACACACACTAATGCCGCAACCACACTTCAGCTCTGCCTGCTGAGCCACAGTCGCCCCGGGTTCCACTCACGTCACTGCCAGCGCCTGTCAGTGGCCTGGGGGAACCACGTCCTCTCACCTGTCAGCATGGACTTCAGTGAAAGGGGTGTGATGCAGGTAGATATTCATGCTATCTCCCCCCAGACAACACAGGACGTAAGAAGGACAATCTTTCTGGGTGAAAAATCCCCATGGGTGGGAATAAACGAGGACAAAATGTTGCCTGTCGCAGCTCAGCAGGATGTGTCCTAAAAGTGAGGGATCAGACATAGCCCATTTTTTATGTTGGGTAACGTTCACCAATTACAATGAAAGAAAAACAAAAAAAAAAAACAATGAGTGCTGGAGCCAAGACCTGGCACCAGTATCTCCTCTTAGCAGCATCAGCCAAAACTATTTTCCTTTTCTGAGTCAAAGCGGGTGTGGTGGATCAAAACAGAAACTAGAAGTTAATGCAATCTGACCTTTTATTGTTATTTCTCAGGAAAAGACGAAGAGAAAAAATAATGTGATTGGTCCTCAAGTGTTCCTTGCACTTTGGACAACGATAACTTCCCACCAATCATTGCGATAACCATGTTTATTTACAGGGCTGCAGCATTTTCTCTCGATGGCAGGATAACGCTAGATAACGCTACTTCCCTGCCTGTGGAGTGAACAAAACGCAGTTCAACAGCTGAAGGTGCTGGCAGGTCTGTGGGCAGCACCAGGTTTTTGGCACGATCAACGATTTGGATGCCGGGAGGAATATCCTGTTACATTGTTTCCTCTCTATAGGTGGAATGGGTTTGGCTTACTCACCGACCAGAAGATGAATAGTGGACCACTGGAGAAATTATTTGCTTTCAGAGAAAAGGACACCACCATGTTTATCAAACTCTTGTTCTGTTTCTTAGATCAATACCAGTCTGGTTTGTGGTGTGGGTAAAGGTAAAGGTGCAGGTAACGCAGTTGACCACAGGACGGCGTCTTACGCTGCTTGGTCGCCAACCCTAACTTTCAGCTGGGTCCCGGACAAAAACATTGCTGTTGACACTGTTTGCTAGGTCCTCATTTATAACAATAACAATGTCCTTACTATTTATCTATTTATGTTGACTGTCAACCATGTCCTGTTCCAGCAAATTAAATTGTCCCTCGTTGTGTAACCATGGTTACAAAAGGAAGTGCTGGGATTTCAAATCACGAAAATATAGTCATCAAGCAGTGAGTTTATTTACCACCGGTTCCCGCGGGCATCATCTCCGAACTCCTCTCGGAGATTCACAACCACACCAGTGGCTCAGAGGGCAAAGAAAGCCTCATCTAATGCGACGCACAACACTCAGTAGATTTCCGTTTACCGGTGATATCCCCAGCCAGCGCTGCCTTCTCTAAATCCACCAACACATACATGTACACAGCTCCCCTGAGGGTGATGGATGTCTGCTGCTACTCTCCTCCATCAGACTGTAATAAGGCTTTCCATGCCTGTAGCCTTCATCTACTTGGCACTTGATCTATCAAGCCCATGCCAAGGTGTCAGAGCCTATTAACCAGGAGACCCAGGGGCCACTATTATTAATATCATATTTACACCCTTTGCTCCAGATAAACGCCATCCATCTACATTTTTCTAAGACAACGCACAAAACAAAGCAGCACACGAGAGGGGAGAAGTCTGCTGTAGAAGAATGATGGATGGGAGCTCGAATGATCCGTTTCACACGTCCTTGAAAATGACACACAACAATGCATGGCCCCAGCTGCAATGACACAACATCGATTATTAGGATGGAGAGAAACGTGAGCGTTTCAGCCTCGTTGTGCTACGTGATAAAAAGAAAGAAATAGAGCGAGCAGAGTTGAAAGGGGAGAGAGGGAAACAAAGTCGTTATGAAGACGGAACAGCACCAAACACTTCGACAACCACAGCCGACATCTTTAGAGCAGCCTCCGTCTGAGCAGACCTGCCGAGCTCAGCGGTGGAGGTGGACAGATTGTGGCGACAGGTGCTTCTCAGCAGTTTTCTGCCTCTAAATGGAAACTCACGCCAAACTCCCCCTCCACCCCCCACCGCTGCAGCCAAAAGATGCAATATGCAATAATGCACGTGCTTTCGAGCTGGATTGATGCTGCTGTGCTGAGGTGTATGGTGATCTGACCATAGATGATGCTGATCAGCGTCCGCCGTCACCTGACACATGACAGCACTAACGAAACACCACACATCGTCAGTTATCTGAACTCAGGAGCTGAAATTGAAGAAAATTCAAAACATGTTGCCACAATAATAACGACAGGAACATGAATTTGATTTTGATTTAAGGAACTATCCTGACCTCTGATGTTATACAAATCATCAAACAGTATTCCTTGACTGGGAAACAGTTGTAATGTACATTACTCATGCACCTCATCTGTTTATCACCATGGATTGTGCAATGTATAAATTATTTTACATACATCCGCACGTATGAATTATCCAGCAGTGACACAAGCTATGGCTGAATATTTAACATAGTTTGAATTCTAAATACTGTAAGTTCCATTTAAACGATGTCTGTAGCTTTGTTCAAATTCACTAATGTTTTATTCTACTTCATAGAAAAAGCTATGAGCCCTGTGGTGGACAAAAGGCCTATTGACAGAGAGACAGCAGATCTCATCTTTAGCGGGGATGAGGATACTGCCAGTTAATTAAAGACGCATTGTGGGTTTATATTAAAGGAGAAATGTATTCACACTTTGGAATTGGCAGCGCTCTTTAGCAGACACTTCTATTTCTAATTCATGTAAATATATTACGTGTGGCCTATCAGGACCTCTGGAATATTGCCCAGACAGCAGTTCTCATCTTCATCTTTTGAAGCCACTGTATATGTGGTGTACTGCATGAATGTAGAGATATGAATGTTGGAAAGTAAGGACCTAAATAAAAAAAAAACAGACTCCAGGAAGGAAGGAAGAGAAAACGTATCCCATTTCAACGTCATAATAATAAATAATTAATTGTTATTCTCTTCTGTATGTTTTTTTTTCCTCCTCTGCACTCAGTATTAAGGAAAATAAACAAATGTGAAATCAATTGGCAGTAATGACCCTTGGGCATGATGATTAATAGAACCTATTTTTCTTCCAGGCTTTTATTTATTGTCATTGTGAATTTCCTGTTTTATTTTGATAGATTTTACAGTGTGTCATTTGATGTTCTACTTCCTGTCTCCCCCTCCCCGTTTTTGTGATCGTCTGCTCCCAATCCATTAACATGTTGTTGTTATATACCAGCATGAAAAGTCGACTCATTACTCAGACTCATTAACTGACTGCGGTTTGTTATTTGCATTTAGAGTAATGGCAAATGAAATGGAAACAAGTTGAAAAAATGATCTATCCTTTTCTTTTTTTTTTTGGGAAATCATTATCACCGACCATTATCATCGCCTCCAAATCATTAAATGACAACAATTGATTGAGGGATAAAATGATTTTTTCCAAGGCTCTTGCTGCCTCTTTTCATCTTTATCATCAGTAACACATCTCTTTTTCTTCTTCTCAAAGGTACCTTGTTCATTCCAGACGAGAAAACATTTTGTTGTTTTGATTGGAGACAGGAAGTTTTGAGTCCATTATGAGTCCAACACAATATGAGTAGCTGTTCAGGTACACCACGCTAAAACTAAGACTCAGTGCCAGTGTGCAGTACCCTATCCGTCCTCAGGGTCAGGTTCTAATATTTGCATTCAGTGTGCATCATGTGAGCCATTACTTCTGAGGGACAACTACACAACTGTCCTTGAAGGCATGATATGAAGGCATGATGAGATGACTTCAGTTGCGTATTTAATTCCCTTCCTGGGCCGTGGTTCCGTGGCCTCTTCTGTCAATCTGTCTGTTGCTTATTTCTTCATTTTCCCCGGGAACGAATCAGAGTTGCGTTGCTTGGGGAAACAAGTCCCGTCGGCCCTAATTTATTGGTAGTGCAATCTTTGTTAACGGCCCTTATGAAACTCTGGGATCAGCCCTTTATACCGGAAATAGACCAACGGTGGGTTTGGAAACTTTGACTCCCGGTGCCAAACAAAATGAGGCTCAAACGAAGCATGAGTCACGCATGGTGCCAAACATAGCAACACACGGATGAGCTAAAGCCTTTTGTGTTTACGCTATTAAAGTTTAACGAATCCAGTGGAAGTGCTTAGTTAAGCTCAGCGATGAGAGATGCACTTAGAGCCGACGAGAACAGAAAGGTGCTTGCTCAGCAAAAGCTAATGCCATAACGTATTTGGACATTTGTGTGTGTGTGTGTTTTTTAAAACTACTTAAGGCTGTGTTTGCTTTTTACAACGTTAACACAAGGGAGGAAAAAAAAAAGTCAATATTCCCTGACTGGACTTAAACCCAGAATGATCTTATCACGTGGGAACCGTTTCCGACCTTGAGGCAAGACAGTCCCGAACCGCGTCTCTGACGTAATATGATGTAATCAGCGAGAAGCTCTGCTCAACGTCAACATCTCCGCACAGTTACAATATGTGCTGATAATTGCCATGAAGCACAAACTGCCACGTTGGATCAAAAAAGGAGTTCTTTTGTTCCCCTAACTGTAGATGATTTACACAAAGCATCGCGTCGCCACTGTTGGAGAAGGGTTTTCTTATTTCATATTAGAATTTTAATTAAATTTATGCCGTCAGTCATTTTCAAACTATGGGCTATCGAAATATTTTTTTCTTAGGGGCAGAATCTCATCTTCAAATTCATCTCCCAGCTGACTGTTCATGTCCTTTACCTTCGCAGTTACAGGCTGATATGTGGAGTCTCCCCAATTCCCTCTCTCTGAATGGACAGAATTGTGGTCATTAAAAAAGTATGAGCAACAAAACACCCCCAGGGGCGGCAATATGGAACTGAATCACTCTGATTTCCAGCCGGCGGATTAAAAATAAATTGTGTCTGAAATATTCAGGGGGACGTTATTAGTGCAGCTTTGCCGTTTCTGTCCTCGGCCAAACGGCTCCACGGTCGAGCTGCTTCGCCCGCCTCGGGTTTTCGGTTCGTCCAGGCACCAAAAAACGGTAAGGGCAAAATAAATAAATAAAAAAAATAAATGGGGAAGCGCAGGGGAAAAGGAAAAAAGTAGCAAGTAGAGAGAAAAAAGGTAAAAAAAAAAAAAAAAAAAGCAGGGAGTTATTTACAGACATTTATTTATTGAATGCAGAGCTGTTTCACCCAGGGTCAAATCTTTAATACCCGTTCAATTTGTCTGTGCACTAATAGAAATTGTGAATCGACCTATTGCTTCAAGTGGGCAACTTTCACACTTCACCATGAAATCTGCTCTTAGTCGCTAAAACAACGTCATCGTCCATTTTAATCAGCTGTCGACAATGAAAAACAGTGAAATGGAGGCTTCTCACTGCAGTATATTATTCTGTGAAACATCAATTACCATCCTGTCTGCTGAGACGATCTTTTTATTTATTTATTTTGAAGCTGGTTGAGCTGCAGGTTAAAATATTTAATCAGCTTTCGCAGTCGTGGCGAGATAAAGTCATTTATGGTGGAGGGAGGCGCAGTTTGGATGTGTGTGTGTGTGTGTGTGTGTGCGCGTGATGCTACAAATCATTGTGGCCTTTCTGTTGGCGCGGCGACAATAAGACTTTTCTGCAGGCCGATGTTATCGAGCAGCGGCGGGTTTCCCCTCATCAGACTCACTGTGAAGCCCTGTCAGCAGTCGCACTACTGGACTAACACATTACCCACACTTTGTGTTGATACATAAAGTATTGTGTTATTACTGATGTGCTGATATTGTTCTGGTGTAGTGTGATAACAGCTTTTTTGACATGTGGATGTGTCGTCATAGTAACTACAGGCGAGGTTAGCGGTCCAGCGGCTTAGATGCGGAGGAAAAAAGGCGTATTCCTGCGCGGAACAATTTGCTCCGGCTTTCAACAACGATGCAGAGGGAGATCAATCACTGAAGAGATGGACATGTTAATTTCCCCTCAGACATTGACCACGATGGATACCAAAAAAAAAGAGAGAGAAAATAAATAAATAAATAAATAAAGCAGCTGCCATATTTAAAGCTCAGAGTAAACTGAATCACGCCCTCTGGAGGTCAAAGTCGTGAGTCCCGTTAGATGTAGCTAATCAACCAATCAAATATGTTATAGATGGCTAAAGTAAAGGCTAATGTCATGATCTGTACACAGCCTGAGAGGAGGAGCTGCCTTGGACGCCCAAGGCAATAACATCTCCTGAGCTGTGACTCCATACCAGTGAGCCTCTCTTTTAGATGTTGGTGTTTTACTTTGAAATTTCCAGTGATGGAGGAAATGCAGCATGTCCAGCTGGCACAGAAATCCTTCACATCCAGTGTCCTGGCAATACACATTTTTTTTTTTATCCCTAATCCTTTTTTATGTCTCATCTTTTTTTATTTTTTTTTACCTTATTGTGTTTGTTCAGTGCCAGTGCTGACAAGACAGCCGGACAGAAAACGTGTCCTGGGCCCTGTTTCAGAAAGCAGGTTTAGTGAAAACTCTGAGTTAGTTGACTCAGAGTCAGAGGAAACTCTGGGTTTTCGGTTTCACGAAGCAGGTTCAGCTCGACTCTGAGTCGGTTACCGTGGCAACATACTCTGTAAACCTAACCTGCTCGCTGGCAGGTTTTCTCCAACTAAGTTTGTCCTCTTTATCTGAGCCTGTGTGTGGACAGAAAGGCGTTTTTTGGAAGATACGATTGATATCGAAACACAAATACAGGGGGTCCTCAAGTTACGACGGTCTCGGGATACGACGTTTTCGTGGTAACGACACATCTCCCATGAAGTTCCTTGTTTCGGCTTAAGCGGTTTACCCTGTAAATACGTACAGACGTCGCACGGGAACAAGTTGGTGCCGGCTCTCCAACACCTCCACATTTAGGCTACTCTGCGTTGTGTTTACTTATGTGAAATGGACGGCTGGCAGGGGGCGGGGGGGGGGGGGCAGCGGCAGCCGGTAAGGAGATGCACACGGACACAGATGCGTTCGGGATCGTGGCGATACCGTAGGTTTATTCACAACACAGGGTCTACACGGTTGTTATCAGAAATCTAAAGGAAATGCTCATTACACTCGCGATGTCAACCCCTACGGTGACAAAAGGCAATTCACCATAGTAAACACTTATTTTAGGGGGGGGTGTTATAGCGACATCTAGTGGCACAACTTAGTATCTACCTTACATATGAATGTATGTTCCGTCTTACGTCGAAATTCGGTTACGACACATTCTCAGGAACAGATCTCCGTCGTAACTCAAGGACCCCCTGTACTGCGCAGGAATCTCTGTCAGGAGAAAATCATCAGACCCCAATTGAACGTTTTATCATTTCAACATGAATATTTATATGAACGTTACCGTTTTCAGCACCGTCAATCATTTATCAATACACATTTTTTTTTATCCCTAATCCTTTTTTATGTCTCATCTTTTTTTTTTTGTTTGTTCAGTGCCAGTGCTGACAAGACAGCCGGACAGAAAACGTGTACTGGGCCCTGTTTCAGGAAGCAGGTTTAGTGAAAACTCTGAGTTAGTTGACTCAGAGTCAGAGGAAACTCTGGGTTTTCGGTTTCACGAAGCCGGTTCAGCTCGACTCTGAGTCGGTTACCGTGGCAACATACTCTGTAAACCTAACCTGCTCGCTGGCAGGTTTTCTCCAACTAAGTTTGTCCTCTTTATCTGAGCCTGTGTGTGGACAGAAAGGCGTTTTTTGGAAGATACGATTGATATCGAAACACAAATACAGGGGGTCCTCAAGTTACGACGGTCTCGGGATACGACGTTTTCGTGGTTACGACACATCTCCCATGAACTTCCTTGTTTCGGCTTAAGCGGTTTACCCCCTAAATACGTACAGACGTCGCACGGGAACTAGTTGGTGCCGGCTCTCCAACACCTCCACATTTAGGCTACTCTGCGTTGTGTTTACTTATGTGAAATGGATGGCTGGCAGGGGGCGGGGGGAGGGGGGGTGCAGCGGCAGCCGGTAAGGAGATGCACACGGACACAGATGCGTTCGGGATCGTGGCGATACCGTAGGTTTATTCACAACACAGGGTCTACACGGTTGTTATCAGAAATCTAAAGGAAATGCTCATTACACTCGCGATGTCAACCCCTACGGTGACAAAAGTCAATTCACCATAGTAAACTCTTATTTTAGGGGGGGGGGATTTATAGCGACATCTAGTGGCACAACTTAGTATCTACCTTACATATGAATGTATGTTCCGTCTTACGTCGAAATTCGGTTACGACACATTCTCAGGAACAGATCTCCGTCGTAACTCGAGGACCCCCTGTACTGCGCAGGAATCTCTGTCAGGAGAAAATCATTAGACCCCGATTAGACGATTTATCATTTCAACATGAATATTTATATGAACGCTACCGTTTTCAGCACCGTCAATCATTTATCTCAACAACATTCTCAGCCCTCACATCAGCACATTCTCTGTATCGCACTTAGTCTTTTTGCAACTTGCACACAAACACTGATTAGAACTGAAAGGTGTCAGCTCCGCTACCTGTTGGACAACACCTGTGTTCACAAACGCACAAATAGAATATAAATGTTGAACATGTGAAACACTCCCCGTTTTTTCCCCTTTTTGATTTGGGAGTTGCACTAATTGACAATGATTTATTAGATCCACTGCTCAGCGGGTACAGATCATAGGGGGAAAAAAGGCAAATCTCAGTTGTGTGTTTATGTGTAATTTCTCGTTCTCGTTGTCGTGATGTGTGATGTTGTTGTTCTCCTTGTGATGTAGGTGTGGATCATCTGCTCTGTCACTGATACTGAAAGCAGGTGTGCGTCATTGGCTTCTCAAGCTGTAAAACATGGGTTAAATTGTTGTGCAGAAAATGACATGTTGCAGTTTGTGTATGTGCGTCTGCAGGGAAACACTGATATCAACCTTAAATCATCTCTTTGCCTCGTGTCTCAGTTTGAGGAGGAGACAGACGGACAGCTTCCTGTGAGCTTCATTTTTTTCTTTTTGTCATCCGAGTTTTAATTTGTTTTTGGTGAACGTCCACAGGGTTGAATTTACATCTGCTTCATTTCTCTTTTTAATGGAAAGCACTTTTTATGCGGGTGGCACAGGTTTGGCACTCGTGCCCCGCAGCAAGGCGGTTTTACAAGGCATTAATCTGGAGCGACGCTGGTGGACTAATTTCACTATCTCACAAAGACCGTGGAACATATCAAACACCTGATCCAACAAAGACGTTCGTTAATTCAGTGTAAAAGGTGCCATATTTTATAGATCCAGGCCATGAGTAGCTTCCACTGAAATATGTTGGTTGGTGGAGTTTTTTCCTTCCTTTTTGACTTTTTGACGAATTCCGTTGTTTTGTTTTTTTGGCAAACTTCAGAACACAACACCCAAATGTTGATTTGAAATGACATTTAAAGGCGTTGTACCGGGGCAGAATGTGCAGCCATGTTTTCAATTCATATTTTTTTCTTCTTTATCTTTTAAAAACTGCTCAAAGTGGAGTCAGTCAGAATGACAAATACGACTTCTTGTCTGCATGACACAAAATCTGGTTCTGTGTGCACCTGATGTTTGTTCCTCAGAGGGATAACACTATAATAATAGCTTTAATTCAATCTCAGCCTCTCTTGGAAGTTGTGGAACCCTGATCTTTGACTTTGACGTGGCTCCATGGCTCCAGTATCTAATATCTGTGTTCTGGAGAAAACCTGGTTCAGAGGATCCAGAAGATTCCATAAAAGATGTGAGGAGCCAGTGGAGTTATGAGGAGATGAGAGGAGACGGGTTCATCCTGGACGAGGAGGCGAGCAGACCTTATTCAGTATTTACCATGTGCTGTGAAGCGGCTGGTGGAGCCGGGTGGCGCTGCATTATAGACGCGCTGTGAAAAAAAGAAAAAAAAGAGAAAAGCAGTTGTTAAATGAAGTGCTTCACTTTTAATTATGGAGGGTTCACTAGAGAAAGCCTGATCAGAGCCCTGCATGGCATCACTGAGGTGGAGATAAGAATCACCTCAAAGCCGCTGTTTGAATGCATCTCCTTTGACTCTGTCTGATGTTCATCATGAAACACATCACAGCAGACGACTTTCAGAATAACGTAACTTCTGTCTCTGACCCACACATGCACCTGGACAAGAGGAGTTAAGACCTCACTGTCCGACACACGCTGTCCCACCACGTGCTGCCATTTCCACTGATTGTGTGCATCGACACAACAGAACTCTTGAATAATACAAAAACAAATCACATGATTTGTTTTTGTATTTTTTAAGTGAAATAAATAAATAACACACACACACACACCCACACACACACATACACACACACTCTCTTGGGTCTAATTCCCTCTCTGGTGGGACTGACATGTCCTGTGGTGGTGGTGGTGGTGGGGTGGGGGGGTAAGAGAGGGAGTTCATTTAATCAGCATCATGCTTGGGTAAGGGAGCCATTTCTCAGCCCGTCCACTCGCTGACCTCCAGGTGTGTGTGTGTGTGTGTTGTGTGTGTGTGTGTGTGTGTGTGTGTGTGTGTGTGTGTGTGTGTGTGTGTGTGTGTGGCAGTAGACTGACAGGAGGAGTCGATTGTATCACCTCACTCTCCCCTGGGAGCACAGCTCTCTCCTCCCTCAGCACCTTGATTCACCCCCCATCCCCCCATCCCCCACTCCCCCACCCCCACCCCAGTGTCAGTCAGCAGTGGGTGGTTGTGGGTCTCAGAGTGTGCAGCAGTTGGGGTGGGGGGGTGTATGGGACGACAGCAGGTATAGCTGTCGGGGGTCCAGGAGGACAATGTGTTCTCTTTTATCTAAATGTGTGTGTGTTGGTGAGTGTGTGTGTGTGTGTGTGTTGGTGAGTGTGTGTCTGTGCTGCTTCACACACACAGAGTAAACAGCATCTCCATCTTTCTGTGTGGGTCTGGCTGTAACCAGGAGATGTTAGGTTGATCCCACACATACAACAGATGAGTGTTTGTTTTCCTTTAAACATAGGTTTTGTTTTTTTTGTTTTTAATTAAAGGAGCATTAATTAGAGATTCGTTGTATTGAACTATTTTCCAATAACTAATAATTTATGTGGTCATTTCAGCTCCTCACTGTGATCACTGCTCTGTGATCTTTATTATTTGGCAGCATTGGAATGTACCTGAATGTAAATACAATTCGACAGATAAGTATCAGGAACATGATACATAACGTTATAACATATCCCACAACAGTAAACCCAAAACTGCATTTAAATAACTTTGTATTTAACCAGTGTTTATTTAAACAAAATTAATTTTACAGTATTTTAAGTCCAAATATCTTCATATCTCCAGATACAAGGAGTGTGCGATTCAACGATGCCTTGTCCTCTGGTTTCCTACATCTCCCACAATCCTCTTCAATAAACTCCAGGGAGATCGTACCAGGCTGGTGTTCACAGCTCCTCTGGGAATCATGAGTGGGTGGAGAGAGCAGGAATAAAAGCCTCCGCTTGAGAGAAGAGCAAAGCAACGCAGCCGATAGTGGAGAAATATCGCTCAGTGGTTTTGCTCTGTTGCAGGGTTTTTTTTATCAATGTCCAAATGACTGATGGATACAGATGTTTCAGATATATATATATATA